>VYYI01000139.1:0-46923 GCA_021029175.1 Bilobella aurantiaca | reverse complement strand
TGAAAAGCGAGGTAAGGGGTTCGTTTTAGAACTAGATGAATCTATGATTTTGATTTCGAGCCAATAGGACGCGATCACGACGCGAGGTCCCCTTGTTAGTGACATAACACATATATTTCTTGTATCTTACATATATGACAGGTGGCATCTGAAGTTATGGTAATCCTAGCATACGCATGCTACCGCAAAGCAGTAAGCGATCTAATCAAGAAAGTTTGTCCAGTTTTCTAAATTGAAGGTGTCAAACATGCAAAGTGTCAAATGAACACGAAGTATGGTACTACTACAAATCTAAAATAAATTTAAAGTGTGAGAGCCAAAACTTAAAGAAAATATTCTGTCACTTTTAATGAGCAAGTGGATTATAAACCGATAAGTGACATTGTCGACATATACCACATATGGACTCCAACGCCTTGAATGTTTGTAAAACAAAGTTCAATGTTAAATTACCATGTTAAAATTTGTTTAGAGTTATTTGAATGGCGGGGCTTGTGGTGGGTTTAATTTGCAAAATTAAATCACGAAATAAAGCATTTAATACCCATAGTTACCCTCAGTATTAAGTTGCCTTTGAACACTGGGTTAAAGCACCTGTGTCACTCTTCAGCATCACGTATTCAAGCAATGCACTCATGGGATTGCAAAAGTTGTACGACTGCACAAAAAATGGTGGTGGGCCTCATTTGCAAAATTACACCACAAACGCGTTCATTCAACTTTCCAACATTTAGCCATCCTCTTTGTAATGTTGAATTTGGGCACTATGCTATGTGCAAATGTTAAGCACATATATTACGCAACATGATGGAATCGAAACAGAACTCGCAATTTAGAGGTTCCAACATATGTTGAGTATATTTGCTTCTGAAGTGCAATGGTGGCTCCATTGAAGTAGGAGCCACCTACTAGTGGGAGGTGACAAATTAATAGAGACAAATAAGAAAGCTCTGACAAATTTATAGGAGGAATTGTGCAAAACGACCGTCTACAACTCTACTTTGCAGATATTGGTTTAGTAGAATGTGACTTTGAGCTTTTGCGTATGCACTTGTTTTTTTTAAATTGAGCCATTCAAACTATTAAAAATTGAAAAAAAAAGTTTGTGGAAATAGGTAGTAGGCTAATTGCTTTTTTGGAGTAAATGGAAACTTGCAATTGGAAACTTTAGAATTGGAATATTGTTCACAAAAACATGAGCTCAAAGAATCGTATTTTTTAGATATTGTGCAAAAATGCATTGAGAAGAGGGTTGATAATTTTCAATAATATTTCATATTTATTCATGTACATACTTTTGGGGACGAAGGAGCTTAATGTTAGAACAGAACTTAACACCAACTCTAATGAAATGAATCCTTTTATAATTTGTATCGATTTGTACAGCTTCTAAAGTATCTTGCAGTCAATAAATCATATCCACGTTCAATATCCTGTACTTTAAGATAACTGCTAGTTTGAGGAAATAACGAGTCGTAATGCCACGGTCGTAGGCCGTTATAACATAATTATATATTTATTTCTGTTAAGATCAATAATAGCTGCACAACATAGTATGTTATCAATAATTAGTTAATCATTAGTAAACATTAATATTAAGTATGTATTTATTAATCATAAAAAATAACAATATAAAAAATCTAATATTAATAACTGGGTGAGACAGAAGTAGCGTCGCGCTTTCTGAATAGAACCAAAGTTGTACATCATGCATGCGTCAAATTTTGGCAAAACTTAAACACCGGTTGCAAAAAGTAATTTCTTTTCAAATTTCTTATACAAATTCTTCAAAATAAATAAAAAATATATCAATATATATATACATATCATATCAAAATATAAAAATAAATAAATCTCAAAAAGCATACTAATTAATTTTGTGGTTGTTTGATTAATAATAGATTTATCATTGTTAAGTGTAAAACAATTTAAGGGACGATATTTAGACATTCTTGAAACTGTTTTTAATTAGTTAGTAACTTGTCCTGACTTATAGTTAGTACCGATATAGTATTGAGTAAACGATAAAAGTATTCTTACTAAAGAAAATGGTATTTTAAAAAATATCTTTGAAAATATATAAAACAAATAATAATAAAATAAGAAGCGTACAATCGATTTCAAACAGCGATATAATTACAATATTTGGATAGTTATTGAATATTTTGAGAATGAGTTGGTATAACTGCAATGTACATTAAAATGCACGAAGAAACTTCAATCTTAAAGGATGCGTTGCATTTCAATTTGAAATATTCAGTCATATACATATCAGCTATGCAGTTGTTTTTACTTGAGGAGATTTTTGCATAAATTTTTTTAATATAGCTGTTCTATTGCCAATGCAGTTTTCTCACTATAGTTGGAAGCATTTAAACAATAACCTTAAAAAAATTGTGCTTGTTTATTTTCAAAGCGATACTTTTTGTTTAGGAAGTTCGAGTTTCAGACTCAAATAAACACACAATTGTGAAATTTAAATTAGGGCATTTTCTCATTAAACACATTCATAAATCAAAAACTACAAAGCATAGAATTATTGACCAAATGTTACCTTTGAACAGTAGTTATATATCCGTAAATCGCCCCTTTAAGCATTTGTATTGATAATAGTTAATGGTGTACCCAATAAAATTTCAAATTATTACGTTAGCCAATGACAACGCGGTAATAAGCTTGAGAAAATGAAAGAAATTTGAATGATATCTGGAAGAATTTTTTGAAATATAAATGTGCATTGCAAGTAAACAAATTTCGCTTAATTATTAAATAAAAATATACTTTATTTATTTTCCCGGAAACTTATAAATTTTGTATGTAATGTAAACCAGGAAATATCTTTGTTTCTGCTTCCCGTCGGAATAACTTCTGAATTTTTCCAAGTTTCTATGCACTTGTAGCGTAAACATACATGTGCATACATGGGTGTACTTGTATCTTGTGCTCTGCAGTGATGACTCCTGACCTCGTGTACGTCGCTTGTGCTTCAGCTTGCTTGTGGCAGAAAATTTTTGGCATGCTCTCCAGCAATTGAGCTCATTTTCAATCACGTTGAGTTCTTGTTATCCTCTGCAGATTGTCTTACAATTTTCCTTGCTTCCGTACACAGGCACTTCACGCGAGCCTCAAACTTAAACATTTGAGCAGTGTTTGGTTTCAAACCGCAGCATGCAATGGTGTAGTCTGTTGAGTAATAAATATCAGATGTAAATATTGTTTAACTATCTTGTACAGTTGTACAGCTATATAAAAAAGTCAAAGGAGCAGATAGTAGTGAATTAGATAAGACACATTAAAATAATACAACATTCTGATTTCTGAAATGTACCTTTGAGAACGTTGAATTTGTCTTGGTCGAGTGCAGGCCTCGTTTCTGCAGGTGAATGCGGTGTTCTTTTGTCCGTGATTGAGCAGGCTGCAATTTGTTCCAGTGTGAACACACCTCCCTTGTAGAGTAAGCGTCGTAAGAAAATCGCAGGATTTTTCGAACAGTTGAGTCGAAGATGAGTATCCAAATTCCGAGGTATTTTGATTCCGCCGCCAATTTCCACTATGTTGTCTTCAACGATTGAATCCTTGTAATTATCTGTTTAGAATTTTATGGTTTATTTAAGCGCATTCTGTTTATGACTGTGTTTAGAGTACAGGACCTTAGCAATGTTTTGTTGTATAAACAATTTGTAAATAGTTGTTTATAATTTCAAGTTGACCTACCGGTTCGCTTGTCCTTTTGAATTTCATTTGGTGGAGCAATTGATTCTACATCAATAATAATTTCCTCCTGCTTTATCTCCACCACTTCGTCACACGGCTCCACCTTAACTTCAGCAACATTTTCAGCCACCTAAATTAATAACGCAATTGTACACAAATTACAATACAATACGACGTATTGGAATACAAAGGAGTTTTAGCGTGATGCCATAATTCGAACCACCTTAAACTACGCAAAAATTACAAACTTAATGGACAATTAAAGGTATGCGTTCTTCTTGATGTTCAGATTTAGCTTCATTTGGGAACATTGCTAATTAAAAATTATGCATTTTGGAATAGGCTATTTGCCAAATACAATTGAATAAATTGTGTTGTAAATATTTTGTTTATTACCTCAAGCTGCTTTTGTTTCGGTAAGATACATTGCGCTTGCATGCCGTCGAGATGCTGTTGTTTGGGGGCGTTGAATGGCGTATGTTTGTCTGCAAGAGGATTTGGCTTGGGTGGCCAGCAAGCTACAGATTTGATCACAAAGTGCTGTTGTGTGGGTCTCATGTATGCGTGCTTATTTTTGTGATATGTTTGTGACATGTCATGTGCCTCATTATTGTGTTCGAATCTAGGTTTCCTTCGTAGGGGTTCCCATGTTTCTGTAAAGTGGTCCAGTGGCCTCTTCTTGACATGCGACAAGTGCCCTTCGTAGTTGAAGGGGTTGGTGACATTCCCATAGATTGGAGTTGGCCTTTGGTGACATTTGAAGCTGTTGGTGGCATTGACTTGTGGTGGACTTGGCCTTGTGTCCCATTTAAAGCTGTGGCTGACGTTGGCATGGGGTGGACTTGGCTTTACGTGACACCTCTCAATATACTGTTTGCGCAAGTATTGGTTCTGCAGGAACTGGTGGAGATGGAGGCGATAGGCGCATTCTAGGCAGGGACAGTGCTGCGGTATTGCACTGTGATGTTGATAGGTTCTTTGCTGAGAATTGACTGAGAACATGTTGTAAATTGGAGGTGTGAAAGGTAACTGTGAATAAATGGAGGGTAGAATGCGGCATATAAGGGAGGGGGTGACGACTCAGAGGCAAGTTCCAGGGAGTGTATACATCATAGAAAGGTCGTCGCGTCAGCCTTCTTCAAAAGCAACCTTCTGATTGGCCCTTGCTAGGTAGCGAATTTTTAATACATTCATTTTTTTAGAATTAGACACACCATACAATGCTCAGGACAGCAACGCAAAACGCAATTCAACTTAAAAGGAACAAATATATGAGAGACATTTATTTGCGTATATAGCACTTTGAAGCAGCCTTAAATTTCAAAATTTGCCTTCACTTTGAATATAATGATTTGAGGGTTACTTTGCAATCGGAACTAAGAACCTTGAATATGCCAATTTCTAAATTTGTAAATACTGACTGCAGAAGCACTTTGTAATCTGAACTATTTACCACTCACAAATGGTTAACTTGTTTTTGACCTGGAACAGGAAGCTTTAATGGGTTATAAGAAGGATTAATTTTTTTAATTTTTTAAAGTGCGTAAGTGGTCAAATACCAAATAGTCAAAAGCCCAGCATTGGAATCGTGGATCATTTTAGGGGTTAGTCAAGTAATCAGTTTAGGTTAGGTTATTTGATGTGTGAAACGAATTGAATGACAAAGGAGAGCATATATATTATTACAAATTTTTGTAATAGCTCCAAGTAGCTTAGATCAGTAACTATTCAAATAGGCCTAATATTATTGAGTTAAAGTTCCAGCAGTTTCACAATTGAATAATCTTAAGTTGAACTTTCAACTCAACATTTGCATACTAGAGTAGTAAAAAACATTATGCTTTTTAGTACATTTTTGGTTGCTTTACTGAAATTCTCAAAATTTACAATTTGTATATTGAGTCCAATTTAATGTTTCTTTGGTTGTACTCCCAGCCTTTTCATTTTTGCAATAATAATCACACCATTTTAGCAATGTTTCTATGTAAGAGCACAATGTGCAACGTGCGGGAAAAGGTTAGGTGGCATAATGTTCGAAGTTTAATCACCGATTAGACTAGCCTGTTTTGCGTCAAGTTTATGCATAGTTCAAAAATGTTGACTTTGAAGAATTGGTTTATTGCATTGAAGGGGTTGCTCTGTAGTCCCTTTTTATGATACCGCCTGCATACTCATCATGCATTCTATCTTCTTCTTTAAAACGTTGTATTTGCGGACTATAACTTATTGTACTCTGTACTCATGACCGCCGCCCTGTAAACAAGTCATAAATCATGGCTATAACATATGTTGACACTGAAACGCTATTTTGGGTTTGATGGTGGCTCAATTGAGCAAATTATTGGAGATGAAGGATAGGGAGCAAAAGAGCGCTGACGAGAGCTTTGGGAGGGAGAGTGCAAAGCGACCCTCTATGGCTCCACTTCCCAGATAATTTAAAGCAGATACTGGAAATGAGCCCTTGTTTTTGGGACACATAAACCTATCCTCATAGAAGAAAGCTTGTGTTGAACTAGGTGGTGGATAATAGAAGTTTTTTTAAATGATAAACTTCTAAATAGAATTGGAGTATGAATGAATATTGGTTTGAGCTAGAAATATTGATAGTATTGGAGATTCATTCAAGAAACTGGTATGCACAAGTACTCACATCAGCTAGGTGTAATGTTTTTCAATCGACTAAATGAGTTACAATAAACTACATTAGAAAATCAAGAATTCGAAACTCTGCTTTGTCTGTTGATGGGCAATAATATTAAATTTATTATTGTGACCCCTTAAGGGTTGTCCCGTATTAGGAAGGGCCATTTTTAATTTTTAAAGAAATTTAGGAAAATACTTTAGTAAATAAAATATAATATAAATATATATATACCGTGAGGACCACGGAAAAGGATACACCCCGATTAGTTTCCCAGGAAATATAAGCAAATGTTACCTGATTATGGTGGGCTAATTATGACTAATATTTTTGAGATAAAAAATTTCCGAATGATTTTCCGAGTTAATTGAAGCAAATTCGCCTTTTCCTAACTTGAGGATTTTTCTTTAAAAGTTATTTAAGCATAATTCACTATGGTTCATTACACAAAAATTAACGCGGGGAGATGGTGACCTGTTATCATCAGCACAACAAGCCGCTGCGGTGTTCGGGGTCATTCACCCTAACCGTCCGTTTCTTTCCATCCGGACAATTTCAAGAGCATTTAAAAAACACTACCAAACGGGAAGTCAGGAAAATCGGAAGAAAGTATGCCAAAAACCTGCAACAAACAATGCGAATGCTGCTGCTGTACTCCTATTCCTTGGCCCGCTCGGTCACCAGACCTAAATCCCTTGGACTTTTCTTATTGGGCAATTATCAGAAACGAAGTCTTCAAAGATCCGCCTAACTCAATTGCTCATCTGAAGCAGAATATCATTGACGCCTTTGGGAACTTAGATCAAACAATTTTCAAGAATTGTCAAGATAAGTTTTATGATAGATTAGGATACTGATTTTTTGCCGACGAAATAGCACTTTGAACACTTAATTTGAACAATTAGAGTAGGATTAGCATGAATTAGAATTTTAGATATTTAGATACAAAACGCCCCTCCATAATTTAGAAAAATAAACAATTTGTTTACTTTTGGGTGTATCCTTTTCCGTGGTCCTCACGTTATAAATGTAACTATATATGTATAGTTAAGCATATCGTTTGCATACTTGAACCACAAATCCCATGCATCTAACACCCGCACATACAGCCGCCTCCGTTGGGATTTTGGGTCTGGGCTCTATGATATGTACCTTATGTTACTAAAGATTACACCCTCCAATGCAATGTTAAGCTCCACACATATGTTGAGCATGTATGAACTTATTTTGGAATGTGGATCCACTGAACTGGCGTAAGATTGGAAGCAGGAACTCTGACAAGTCTATGCGAGGAATAGTGCAAAACTACCTTTTACAACTCTGCTTTGCAAATAATGTTTAAGTAGAATGTGACATGGAGTTGGAGGCTTTGTTTATGCCCTTGCTTTGTTTAATTCAATTATACAAACATGTTATTGTTGAAAAATATTATAAAAATATTGTTGAACTAGGGACTAGGTGGTGAATGTTTGGCGTTTTAGTTTGAAGTGAATGTGAAATTAGAGTTAAAAATTTTGAAAGAGAAATAATGTTAAGGAAAACAAGAATTGGAAATACTGTTTAAAAAACATGAGTAGGAAATACTGTCAGGGAAAACATGAATTGGAAATACTATTAAGAAAAATATGAATTGGAAATTCTGTTAAAAAAAACATGAATTGGAAATACTGTTCACAAAAACATAAGTGTTAACCGTGTTGCACTGTTTCCAAATTAGATCGTAGGACAAAGTTAAAGGAAAAATTGACGCTTGGAATGGAACAAACATTGAGCATGTTTTCAGTTTCTTCAGTTCCTTAGCACACTACAAACAATTATGGTTTGTGCAATTAGTAAATACAATACTGCAATTTACAATTATTAGTACACCAATTAATTGTGGCAACATAATTGATACAATTGATGATAGAACACAGTTGTGTAAACGGATGTGCAAGGGAGTGGTGTCCCTTTAAAGTACCATAAAGGCAGTTAAAGTACTTAAATTTAAATTCAAATTTTGTTAAATTTCCAACATATTTAAAATCTTCATAGACTAGTAGTTGCTAAAGAACTGTATTTTAACTTTCCCAAATTTCACATTTCTTGCACAATTTCAGAAATTCATTTTTTAATGAACGACAAATCGTTAGCCTTAGTTACTCAAACAAATGTCGGTCTGCACCAAACTTCAGTTAAAGTTGTATTGGAATACTATATGTTAGTACCCTGGCTGTGGGGAATACGTTGAACGATGTCTTAGAAATATTTATTAGACAGTGATAAAATACATTATATTATACATTATACAAAATGTGTAATGATATAGTTATTTTATTTTTTTTATAATGTAATGAGCAAACAGTTTTTTAAAGTAGGCCCTTTTTATTTGTATAAATAAACATATTTTATTCGTCGATTTTGAGATTCAGTAACAGTGAGCTTGAATCGAGGAGTGCACTTTCAACTAACAAAACACGCTTTTAGTTGTGCAGATGTACATAATTTAGTTGTATTTTATATGAGATAAAACTTATACTTGTATCAAATATATAAATATTCATAGCATTTTTACATAAATAATGAGCTTAGCAAGTAACTTGAATTTGGGTGACTCTTAAGCATGCTGATTTTATTTTACAACTAAATTGATTGCTTTGATTTAATTAAATTTAATTAACTAAGATCTCTCCGCGCTCCACTTTTGTGCTGAATTCTTTCTCAGCATTTTTCGAGCTTCCGTACAAAGGCACCTCAGTCGAGACTCAAACTTCAGGATTTCTGCCGTGTTGGGTTGTAGACCACAGCAAGAGATTGTGTACTCTGGAAACAAACAAACAAGTTTAACGTACATCCTGCATTTATGATTGAATTTAAAGCAACAACTCATTGTACTACTCACTGTATAGCACATTATTGTACAACGAAAAAAAATTTGGAGGGAAAGTTCAACCCAACATTCTACTTTTTTGCAATTTAAATGGTATTGAACCGTTCGAAGGGTTGCCGTACAGGTTCCTTGAAAAATTGCAGATGCGTTGTAAAATTAACTTCAAATTAGTTTAATTGTGTGAAAGTCCGCCCTCGGATTATGAAGTCCCACATAAGTAGAATGACGGTGTGTAATTTGGCACCAGGAACCACTTAGTCATTTTGATATTTAAAACTAACATTTCTAAATTAAAGCTTTGGATTCGAAAATAGTTCACCCGAGTTGAGAGCAAGTAGTTCATTTATTAGCATTCAACATAATCTAGGCTTAAGTATATATCTGTGCAACTCATTGTACACATCTGTACAACTTATTGTACTCATATCTGTACAACTCATTGTATACATCTGTACAACTCATTGTACACATACCTGTACAACTCACTAACTGTATATAGTTCAGCCTTACCTTTGAGTGCGTTAAATTTGTCTGCGTCTAACGCAGGCCTTGTTTGTGGCGGCGAATGTGGCGTTCGCTTTCCTGTGATTGAGCTGGAGGCGATTTCCTCAAGAGTGAATACCCCTCCTTTGTAAAATAAACGTCGTAGAAAGATGGCGGGGTTTTTGGTGTGCTTGAGCCTCAGCACGGAGTCTAGAGCCCTTGGGATCTTGACTCCTCTCCCAATGTCTACCAAGTCATCACAATTAATTGTATCTTCTACACATTCTACAAGAAAATAAACAAAAGTTAAACAAATAAACAATTAAGAGAACAATTGAACAAACAGTAATTAAACATCAAAATAAAGTTTTATACAGAAGTTTACCTTTCTTGTAGACTCTTCGTTTCTGTCTTCTTTCATTGCTCACAGCGTTTGCCTCCTTTATGAGGTTAAGTGCCTCTTCCTGACAGTCTTCCACTTTTATTACAACTTCACTGCATGGTTCCTGAAGAAGAAACAGGTTGTTTATTGGTGCATTTGCATGTTTAAATGTTGTATGAACGATTGCATGATTGTTATATGTAGGTGTGCATGATTGATGTAATTGTAAAGCTTTGATGTACTTTGAAAGGATTGCGGTATGTTTGAATTTTTTGCTTTCATGTGCGTATATTATTACTGTATCTAATATTGTTCCATGTGTATGTGATTGCTGGCAATGGATTATCCAATATTGTTGTGTACATGTTTAAATGTGTAATTAGTGATGCACTTAAACAAATTTGCTTTATGCTTGTGTGTTTGATTTATGTAATGTATTTATGCTTGTTGCATGTAAATATAACGTTGTTGTGTGCATTAGTAATGCATAGTTGTTGTGTATTCGTATTTATACGCATGTGTATGCACTTTTGTACCTTTACATGAATGTATATCTATGCATACATGATTGCTGTTCTATATATATTTATCATTGTTGGCTGTTTGTAACGAGTATGAGAGTATGTTACACTAAGCATTGCATTAAATAATACAACAATATTAGTACATATATGGGTACTATAGTGTACCTATAGTAGTAGTAGTAACTATGATTATTTAATTGTACGTGTTTGTTACCTCATATTGCACTATCCTTTGACCATCGAACTCTGTGTTTGTGTTTGGCTTCTTGCTCTGTATGTCGTGTGTTTGTGTCCATGATTCGAGGTATCGTTTCTTGGGTGAGAGGCGGGAGGTTGTGAATGTGTTTTGTGTAGTGGGGAGTATTGATGGAAATGGAGGGTTGCTCTTTTGACTTTGGAGGAAGATGTTGAGGTGGAGGCGGTAACTGCACTCGAGGCATGCGCAGTGCCACTCAGGAGCATTAGGGAGGTGTTTGGATGAGAAAAGAGTACTGCTCCACATGCTAAAGGCTTCTAATGTGCTCACTGAGGCTACAGTGCAACTCCTGAGGTATAAATCACACCTCAAGAGCATTTTATACCTCAGAGAATGGTGCGTATGTTGTGGAAGATAGCATGCCTATCCATAGTCAACACATGAGCGTTTTCTACTGTTCAAAGGAATTTGAAGACTTTAGCATTAACCTGAAACTCTTAAACTTTAGGTATAAAGAAAAACTTGTAGGCGAAATGTTTTTAAATATTATGCATTCCGTTGCATGGATGTATGGGAATACCTGGTTTAGTATGGTTTTGTATAGGTGGTTAAACAATTATATTGTGCATATACTTATGCATCTTTGAGGAAAGAGGAAAGCTTAAAAAGAGGAGTCTAGAAAATGTTGCAATAGAAAATTCGTCATAGTTATATATTTTATTAGTTATATAATATATATATTAATTCTATATTTTCCGAACCTTGCTTTTGTGATTTTTTGTATTCTCAAAAAAGGGATTTTTTACCAGACTACCAAAAATTAAGATAATGCATTTTCACTGTTACAAGTTATTAAAATGCTCCGTACTAATAGCGCAATTGTTTTATTCTTTGGCTAAATCAATCCTTTGGATTAACCAAACAAAATATTAACCAACATACTAACATAGATTAGCGTAAATTAACCTAGAGAATTAACATTTTATCAGCAAGAGTTAACCAATTGTAAACATTAACGTTTTAATAAATCGGGTTAACCTTATACTAAAACATAAGTTAACTTACCCTAAACATTAAAATTCCGGTAACAGGGTTTACCTTATGAAAAAAATTAACATTTTAAGAAAACGGGTTAATCTATGATAAACATTATCATCTTATTAGCATGAATTAACCTATGATAAACATTAACATCTTATCAATATGATTTAAACCAAACCTAAACAAAAGCCTGTTAAACATGGACATAGGGTAAACATAGGATGATGTTAATGAAAATGTTCAAATTGCGATAGCTAACAAAGCACCTTTCAAAACGAAAAGATAATAACATGATTATGTAGTGCGCAATAGCGGTTAATTTAGGTTAAGAAAGTGTCACACTATTCCAGTTTCCCTCCTCTTATATGGCAAAGAGTGGAGGATAAGAGGATACTCCATGAGATATGGGTGTGGATACTTAAGAGATAGTTGTAGAGGATAGTTTTGCGATAAGCTTAAGAACATATTGTGTTCAAGTAGTTGCAAATGAAGGAGGGCTGAGTCATGTGAGTGCTCGTGGAGGTTGAAGGTGAGAATGGGACTGACTTCGCGTAATGGAGAAACTTCGTTTGAATGGAACCTCCGCAGCATCTCCCTTCCTCTCTTTCTAGCATTCAATGAAGTTGAAAAGTGACGCAGACCCTTCTGCGTCAAATTCCAATATTCTTCTCCATTTATACTTTTATAGCGTTCTACCCCTACAGCCCAACATGCATACAACCGCAAAAATAAGGTACGATTGCCAATTATTGACAATTATTTATACTTGAAAATTACATTTAATAATGTAATTATTAGTTTCAATTACTATACTAGAACAACAACAGTGCGCTTGCGCAAATCATCAAAAAAATTTTTTAATAATTATAATTATATTATTATAATTATTGAATTATAATTCAAAAAATAATATTGTGTTAAATTATTACTTAAAATTTATCACTTATTTTGACTTTTGTTTTGAATGGGAATCATGTGACCTCAGTTTAAATAAGATTTTTGGGAACTTTTTTTTGAAAGATTTTTGGAAAGATAATTTATAAGAAATTTCGGTATATTTGCAATTCATGGCAAGTTGATACTGGCGCTTTCTCCTAGACGCTGTTGCTTTACTCCTAACCTCTCAATTCGGTTTGGCATGATTCCGCGCATGCGCATGATTTGAAAACATTGTAATTTCGGGGTAAAAATAAGATTTGTTTGAATACATGATTTCTGAAACCATTTAATGTTTACAAGTAATTTTAATAATGATAATTGTGTTAAGAAATGCTTCTTGAGGTTTCATTGAGCGATTCAATAACAAAAGCACACAATTTGAATTCATTGTTTGAATGGCGCACTTCCTAATTTTGTTTGAATGCAGATTTTTTTTTCGTAATGGCAAGCTACCGCATGGTCATCTGCTAAACGTAAATTATTCATGCAGATATTTCCACTTACTATAAGTTTACCGAATTCGAGCACCAAAAGAAAACACGTGGAATAGGACGAAAACAACACTTTCGAACAACGCAGTCATTTGCTAGTTGCAAAAACATGACGATTTCAAATTCCTGCAATAGCAGGTGGCCAAGCGGTCAATTTTCACATTATAACAAATGCGCGATTTCAAATGAAGCAAATCATGGCTCTTTCGAAGTTACCTTAATTTTAATCACATGACCAAATCACTTTGTAGCGAAAACTCATTTCTTAATTTAATAAATTGTATTTTTAACTGCGGAAATATAATTAATTTTACTAACTGGAAGTGGTGACTTTAATCATAATTTAATTAAATATTGGAAGGACTAATTAGCTAATTAAGTTTTAATTAAGATAATTAAGTTTTAAGATAATTGGCTCTCGCAGTTAGCTATCTTCACAGTTCTTCATGCGCATGGTGCTTGTTCGTTTCCGGGTTTGCGCATGCGGCTGGTGACGTGAACTCCAAGTGGTACTCGCACCGTGAAGGCTCCACCACGGACACAAGGCGGTTCTCAGTCCCGCAACTCAGCAGAATCTATGCACAACATTGATTTCCGGAATAACATATGTTACATTTTAAAGATACACTATAAGTGCAACATGGCGTGATCAGTACCTTTGCAGAGCGAGGAGGGCCATTCCAGCAGGACTGTCCCTTGTCATAGAGCATTTGCCCATACTTGTTGCTCTCTCCACCCACCCACGACCCCCAGCGACCCAGGCTCACCACACCACCCCCATTCTTCCCACGCTGATTGGCCTAGGAAGACAGAAACATGGTCAACATATGCTATCATGCCCATCATATGTTATCATGTTCAACATATGTGACACATGTTGAATTGAGTGAATTAATGGCAGAGCTCCTTACGTCTTTGAAGGGGCAGAGTGTGTAGACGTACTCACGATCCTCGTAATCAAAGCATTGACCATGCAGAGGGGCAAAACTAAAACACGATTTAAACTTTTCATTTCCAATGTCATTTTACCTTGAGTAGTTTAGGATTTTTCAACTCAATCAGTGAACTTTAATATTCAATTCACTTAACTGGACAATTTAGTCAACTTTAACTTTAATTGTCAATTAAGTTAACTTTAGTTAGCACATACCGTTCATCGTCTCCGAAGTCAAGCGACAGAAGGTCATTCACCTCCTGCAACTTGTGTGAAACGTCGCGAAAGGCTTTGTCTGCTTCTTGAAACTCACTCCTCGCTCCATCAGCCACTGAAAAAATTAACATGAAAATCATTGCCACATGCTCACATATCTCATCCAGAAAATTACAAATAGACTGAAAAAATCTCAGAGAAAATCAAAGATTTGTTTACTCCTTTTTTTTACCTATTTTCTTTTTTGTTTTGAAACTAAAAATTGACTGATTTTAATTAAAAAAAAATTAAACTAAAAACTGAAAGTTTACAATAGGAGACCAAATATTCAAAAAAAAAAAAAAAAAAAAATTCAAATTCTGTTAAAAAAATGAGTGAAATCGAAATGTACCTTTGATGAGTTCCATGGTTTGTTCGTCGTACTTGGGTTTGTCAGACTCCTCTCTCCTCGGCTCCTCCCGGTGCACATGCTCCTCCTCCTCCGAGCGATGTCCCTCCTCCTCCTCCTCCTCAAAGTCATGCTCCTCATCCTTCTCCTCCACTCCAGGAGACTCAACATCGTCTTTCAACTCCTCCTCTTGACCTTCAGCTGGTTCTAATGTGGATTAGAAAGCAAATTAATCAGATTTAAGTTAACGATGAAGTTAATTGTCAATTAATTTAAGTTAATTGGCGATTAAGTTTACCTGGCGTGGATTGGTCAGGAGGCGTGAACATGCCCTTCTCCATGAGGAAGTAGGGCTTGGCAATGAGCCAACCACTCTTCACGAAGTCCTCCCTACTCATCTCCTGCTCCAAATTGAGGAAGAAAGAGGCCTCCTCCTCAGACACCACTCCGTCCTTGTTCCGGTCAAAGGTCGCACGCACCTAGAGAGTGACAAGGTCATTAAGTAATTAGTAATTAATTAAAGTAATTAGCCATTTAACTGATTAGGTTTTGGGTAAGTTAGCCAGCCCTACCTGAAGTTCTGCCACGGTGATGACTCCGTCGGAGTTGGAGTCAATAAGTTCAAAGGCTTCGAGAGCCTCCACCTCTGTCCTCGCCTTCTCCTCCTCATCCTCCCTCCGCTTACGCTCCTCCTCCTCCCGCTGGTACTGAGACAATGCCTCCTTCTCGGGAGCCTCCGCCTCCTCCTTCTTGGCCTCCTTGGTCGTCTTCAGAGCCTCCGCCTCCTTTAACTCCACCTCCAGCCGACTCCGCTCCTCCTCCTTCTTCTCACGACTCCTCCTCCCCTCCTGACTCAGCTCGAGACGCTTCTGGTAGCCATCTCTTGCCAAGCGCACACTTCGCTCCGCCTCCTCCCGAGCGGCCCTTCCCAATTCGTCACATGTGTTGGAACAGCCAGCCTCCGCCTCCTCGTCACTCCCGTCACAACAGTCTGGAACAAGGAAACAAGAATTATGCAAATTAGGATTCATGCAATTATTCATACAAATTAGTACTCATGATTCATGAAAAACATGAATCAATCATGTAAAGATGGATCATGTTTTTTTTTCTCAAAATAGGAAATCATGAAACTTAGGTTTACCTAACACAAAATAGAATTCCGACAAATCAGGATACATGATTCGAATATGCAAATTAGTTCACGATTTCATGGATTGTGGGCTAATGATTGTCAATTAGTTGACTAATTGCAATTAACTTTAATTTGAGATAAGACTTTGAAGTTTTAATTGCAATTACCGCAAATGCCGTCACCGACGCGAGAGGTTTGAATGTAGGCTGAGAAGTGGCCTGCGTTGACACAGAAGAAGCGACCGTTGGAACAGGCTGCCGTACCAGGCTCATCTGCAATTAATTGTTGACTAATTAACTTGGCTGTTAGTTAACTTTGCTTAATTGACTTATCCTAAAATGTGCTAATTGACTTATGCTTAATTAGTTGGACATACCTGAGCCGTCATTGCAGTCGCAGTAGTCGTCGTTGACGAAGGAGAAGGCAATGGTTTTAGTGCCGTCGAGACACATGAAGTCCTTCTGCGGGTCATAGAGAGCTGCACCTGAAGTGAGCAATTAGTTAATGTCAATTAGTTAAACGAAGTTAATTAGCTTATCAATTAGTTAATTACGTGAGAGCGGGACTCCACGCGGAGTGTTGACATTGGCTGCGATGAGGAAGGTGCTAGAGAGGACTCCGAGGAGGCCCAGGAAGGAGAGGCTGTGTCGAAGAGGGAGGTCAAAGGTCAGCGCCATGATGACCACTTAAGTAGGGTTCCAAGTCAATTAGCTTTAATTGTCAGTTAACTAATTAGTTAATTAGTAAATTAGACGTAATGTGAATTGTAAAGCAGAAGTGAGATCCTACGTGGAAGAATCAATTCCTTCCTTCCAACCGGTGTAAAGGATTTGTGTAAATTTTGAGAATATTTGGTGCACCAGAAGCTCCTTCTCTCAACTTTACCAACATAGATGGGCACATTTAAAAAAAACTTCAGTGTGCAACCTTTATGAAGCCCAAGCCAGGAATGTTTTTTTATTTTTACATAAAAGCCAATTTAGAAAATTTAATTTCAAAACTCATCTTTTTTGAACCAGAAATATTACCTTGCTAATATTAAGGCGCAAATATTACTTCAAATTGTTACACACAATTTTTCAAAATTGTTACTGTGTAAATTAAACCTTTTTAGACAACTGTTAACAGATTTAACACTTTTGTAAAAATGTTACCAGAATGAACAATTTGGAAAAATTGTGCATAGACAATTTTGAAAAAAATGTGAACAGAATGAACAATTTTTAGAAATATTTAACATGCTGAACCATTGTCTTGTCAACATCTAATGGCCCGAAGACGATGCCATGCTGCCATGTCCGTGTCACGCTGGATTTAGACTTCGTCCCTTTTCCGTTCCCATTCCACTTCATGAAGGGATTTTAGTGTTATTTTGCATCTCTGTATGAAAATTTAGCGTAGTTGCTTTGGTATTTTTAAATAACAAGGCTATTATCCCTACACAAAAAGGAACAGGAACGGAAAAGGATCGAAGTCTAAATCCAAGGCATGTCCATGTCCCTGTGAAGAACTTCTGAATGAAATGTAAAAAAGTCCGAATATATATCACCATGCCAACAATTATTGTTTGTTGATTTGTTTCGTAACATGACTTTACAAAATTGTTATTGGGTTTCGAACAGTACCCAAATTGTGCAACATTGTTTATAACAATTTTCAAAAGTGCATATTTGACATGCACCCACTTACAGTGAGCTTTTGACCCGGACACCGTGACAGGGTGGTCCGACCTAGGTCATATTTGATTTCAGCATTCGAAACGTACTATAAATTTCATATTCAAAATTTGGTCAAGATCTGACACATTTTATTTTTAGATGGTAACCCTTCTACGGAAGCGTAAAAGGGCCATTCCTATTTCTTGATTTCAAACCCCATAAGGAATGCACTACGGAGCAGGAATCGAGAAATTGGAATTAGGAATTCCCATTTCCTGATTTCGATTTCTCAATTCCCATTTCCTGATTTCGATGTCTTGATTCCCATTTCCTGATTTCGATTTCCTGTTTCTCAATTCCCATTTCCTGATTTCGATTTCCTGTTTCTCAATTCCCATTTCCTGATTTCGATTTCTCGATTCCCATTTCCTGATTTCGATTTCCTATTTCTCAATTCCTGTTTCCTGGTTTCGATTTCCTATTTCTCAATTCCCGTTTCCTGATTTCGATTACTCATTTCTAATTCTAGTTCTTATTCTTGTTATATCTCTCAGTGAATTTATATTAAATAATTAATACAGCATGGATTCGCTTATCGCTCATTACTTCAACAAAGGTCGTCGTTTTAAATAGTAATTTCTCGTTTTAATTTCATTAAATGACCGCCAATGTTTGGTAAAAGATCAAGGCTACATGCCGGCATGTTGCCTCAAACCGTAGGTTTATTGATTGTTGAAACTATAGAAAAATATAAAATATAAACTCCAATTGACTAAAACAATCCTGATATGGACTGATTGTCCGTTTTTTCTCGTGACAAGGAGCTGACCTGTTTACGTCAGTGTCAAGGACGAGGTGAGTTTTAAGTCTTCCCAGGACTCCTTAAGATCAATTTTAAGTTTCTGATCAGGACTCATTGGCAGTTTATTCTCTTACCTAGGTATGTATGTATGTTAATGGAGGGGGTATTTCTACCCACACCGCTCAGGCTCGCAATCGGGCCCATTGCAGTAACTCCATGAAATACACTGCCAAAGGCCTCCCTATCGTCTCCACACCTTATCGGAGTCAGGATAACCATCATTCAAAATCATCCCATCGACTCCAGGTGTATTACCTAGGAGCCAATAGCTGAGTTTACAGTCTTCCTAGGACCCGGTCACCAGTTTAAAGTCTTGGTTAGGACTATGTGGCAGTTTATCCTCGTGCCTAGGAGGGGACACTTTACGCGTCTTGTCAAGGACTAGAGGTGAGTTTAAAGTCATCCTAGGACTATTTTGATCAGTTTTTAGTCTCTGATCAGGACTAATTGGCCGTTTATTCTCTTGCCTAGGAGCTGACTTGTTTGCGTCACTGTCAAGGGCGGGGTGAGTTTTGTCTTCCCAGGACTCCACCAATCGTGCTCAAAACTACATGTCCAGCCAAGCAAATCCACGCTTGGTTGGAGGGCGGCCTGGTGGTTTAAGTGATGAAGATGACAGCGATGATGAATGAAGCAACTGTAACACTTAAGTATTTTAATTTTAAAACCCAGCAGACAGAAGATATAATGCGCTATGGCTAAAATGATGTCATTTTTTGCACCATTCATGCGCTTGAATTTGGTAAGCATTTCGCAGCCATTAGTGAATGTGATCATAACATGCCGGCATGTTGTGATCACTTTACAATTCCAAATTGCAGCTCATTAGCAAGTTGTGCATATCTACTTATAATTCCTTTGCAGACTATTCCAAAACTTCAAGCGGCTTTTACGAAATCCAAGGAAATGATGGTACAGTCTTTCTCAAGAAAGAAGTACCCTTCAGTTCTTACAGAACTAAAGAGTTTAAAACTTGAAGCATGCCCACTCTACGGTCCTGGAAAAAAACGTGCTTCTCTATCAATGGCGCAAACGCTTCGCGTCAATTTGGAATGAGGTTGCTGCTGCAATCGCAGCAGGAACTGCAAAGAGAATAAACTGCCAATTAGTCCTGATCAGAGACTTAAAACTGATCTTAAGGAGTCCTGGGAAGACTTAAAACTCACCCCGTCCTTGACACTGACGTAAACAGGTCAGCTCCTTGTCACGAGAAAAAACGGAAAATCAGTCCTTATTACTATCCAGGATTACTTTAGTAAATTGGAGTTTAAATTTTTATATTTTTGTATAGTTTCAACAATCAATAAACCAACGGTTTGAGGCAACATGCCGGCATGTAGCCTTGATCTTTTACCAAGCATTGGCAGTCATTTAATCAAATTAAAACGAGAAATTACTATTTAAAACGATGACCTTTATTGAAGTAATGAGCGATTAGTGAATCCATGCGGTATTAATTATTTAATATAAGTTCACTGAAACTAGAATTAGAAATGGGTAATCAAAATCAGGAAACAGGAATTGAGAAATAGGAAATCGAAATCAGGAAACGAGAATTAAGAAATGGGAAATCGAAATCAGGAAACTGGAATCGAGAAATCGAAATCAGGAAATTGGAATCGAGAAATCGAAATCAGGAAACGGGAATTAAGAAATCAAAATCAGGAAACGGGAATTGAGAAATGGGGTGGCCCTTTTACGCTTCCGTACCCTTCCCATCTAACGCAGGATTTAGACTTCGTTCCTTTTCCACTTCATGAAGGGATTTTAGTGTTATTTTGAATCTCTGTATGAAAAGTTAGCGTAGTTGCTTTAGTATTTTAAAATAACAACACTATTATCCCTACACAAAAAGGAACAGGAACGGAAAAGGAACGAAGTCTAAATCCAGCGTAAGTCAAAAAATATTTGACCTTTGACCCCCAAGGGGTTCACCACCAACCCCATCTTCGAACTTAGCCTTCACATTGTCCGTCCGTCCCAAAGGTCATGTGTACAAAATTTGAGGACGCTGTGACATGTGGTTCGTCTGCTAGCGTGTCGCAGACTGACGGACAGACATGACGGGCTCGGGCTAAAAACTCATATTATTCGAAGAGACACAAGACGCAATTAAATAGCATTTCGTTCTGTGTAATTGCTGTAATTATTTTACTTGTTTTTTTTAGAATAGCACTTTTTTTTAACAAAACATCAAAATCAATTTTTCTTGAATTTAGATTAGAGCTAAAATATGTTGAGTGCTTAACAAAGACGGTCTCCGACAGTAACTCGATACCCGATCCGGTCGCTAGCGACTGAATTTTGTGACCGCAGAGCGAGAGAATCCAGTCGAGTTTGAGTCCGCTTGAGCTATTGAAATCATTGAATTTTCGTTTCATACAAAGCTAACAACAGATCACAAATTGCAGCTTCCGCTCGCTTGCGCGAGCGAAATTAGCAGTTTGTAATCTGTTAATGTTTGTCAAATGTTACTATTTTATTGGCTCGCTTCGCTCGCATATACCTAAACGTAAACCTAACCCTAAGATTTAAAATTCTTAAAGAAATTTTTTAAACTTTTTTTTTTAGAGATTTTCGTTCTGCAGAGATTTTTTATGTCTCGCATATACCTAAACGTAAACCTAACCCTAAGATTTAAAATTCTTAAAGAAATTTTTTAAACTTTTTTTTTTAGAGATTTTCGTTCTGCAGAGATTTTTTATCATGCAGAGATTTTTATGTTAGAGATTCTTTTGCAAAGATTATTTTGAAAAGATTTTTATTTTAGGAATTATGGCGTAACACCATCTGGGGCATTGCTATCATGATAACTGTTCATTTTGAGTAAATGCCGAATCGAATTTTTGGTTTTGCCGGTCATTATGTGGGCCAAATTGAATGAGAAGGGTCGGACCCCAATTACCTGACCCTTGACCCCTATCCACAGACTCTTGCCCCATATCCACAGACTCATGACCTCAATCAACTGACTCTTGACCCTAAATCAACAGACTCTTGAGCCCAATCAACTGACTCTTGATCCCAATCAACTGACTCTTGACCCCCATCAACAGACTCTAGACCCCAATCAACTGACTCTTGACCCCAATCAACTGACACTTGACCCCAATCGATTGACTCTTAAGCCCTATCAACTGACTCTAAACCCCTATCAACAGACTCTTGACCCCAATCAACTGACTCTTGACCCAAAATCAACAGACTCTTGACCCCAATCAACAGACTCTTTACCCCAATCAATAGACTCTTGACCCCAATCAACTGATCACTTGACCCCAATCGATTGACTCTTAACTCCTATCAACTGACTCTTTACCCCTATCAACAGACTCTTGACCCCAATCAACAGACTCTTTACCCCAATCAATAGACTCTTGACCCCAATCAACTGACACTTGACCCCAATCGATTGACTCTTAACTCCTATCAACTGACTCTTTACCCCTATCAACAGACTCTTGATCCCAATCAACTGACTCTTAAGCCATATCAACTGATTCTAAACCCCAATCAACTGAATCTTGACCCCAATCAACTGAATCTTGACCCCAATCAACTGACTCTTGACCTCAATCAACAGAATATTGACCCCAATGAACTGACTGTAGTCCGCGGGGTTAGGACCCTTGTCCTAACTTGAGTAGGTGCCGAGATCTAATCCCGGTACCCGACAGGATCACAGCAAAAAAAAAGCTGTGGTGTGGTAGTTTGAGCTTCAATGTATTTTGTTTACTTGAAAAGAATTGCATTCTAAGTGAATGGGGAAATAGCTTCCGGGAAAACCGGCTAATTGGCTGGAATTGGTTAGATTAGATCTAAATTGAGCCAGTAGTCGCAGTTCAAAACCCAGAAAACCAAACCGGAGAAATCCAAAACCAAGAACGACAATTAACGAGAAAATCGAGGTTTGTTAACGGTAAACTTAAGGCTGAAAACCACCTAATTTTTTCCTTTCACATCATTGTGCTATTATAAATTTTTTCCACAAGAAACGATATTTCTCATTAAATATATAAAAATTTCAACAAATGAGTAAACAGAATGTATGATTAGAAATAGGTGCGTCATTTTCAATATATGCAACTATCCGAATCGACTAATTTTAGGAGTTTCAGAAAATTTCGATCATGACTGGACATGGGCATAGGGCCCGCCCATATCCTCGTAGGTGGCTAGTAATATGGTCGGAGTGGCTAGCAATAAAAACAATAACAAACGTCACATGGTGTTGAGTAACATGTGACGTTTCGTTTTGACAAATGCTAATGCTCTCTCCAAGGTCACACGGGACACTGATCTAGGGCAAAAAATTGTCACAGCTAAAAAATGCTGTTCCACACAAATGCAGTGCGTGACTTTAGATCAATTCTTCCAAGACAATGATGATGTCACCTTTAACCCCTTTACAACCGTAAGTAACACATTGTTCATATTTGAATCTTCTCATTTCAGACACATTAAAATTTAATGGGAAAAGTCTAAAGTTGTGAACTTTTAACCTTTGAAAATTGAAAAAAAAAATCAAGCATGTTCTGCTTCACTGAAAGACTTGCTTCTCAGTCAGTTGAAAATTTGTTATCGAAAGTTAGTTTTTAAAAATGTCGGACGTTTCCCGCCCAATTTGCTATGAGCAATTGCTTGGAGAAAACACTACTCCCTGGACGTTACCTTGTGGGCATACCTTTCACAGGTTAATTAAATTTCCAAGTTTAAATTTTAATTACAAAAAAAACAGTGAATTTGTTTTTCTAATTTACACACATTAAAAAAATCAAAATGGGAACATATTTTGTACACTTGAACAAAATTTCTCAATTATATTGTTAATAATTTCAGGCAATGTATTCACGATGCCTTCACTGCCAATCTTGACCGGCAGAACAAGTCAGCAAAACGGAACTTTAAGTAAGTCTTTTCCATTTTGACAACGTCCAGTATAGAATGAGTAATTAGCATGTAGTATTAAAAAAATCACCGTTTCATAATTATGCTCACTCTAAATTTAGGGTTCCGTGTCCAATCTGTCAAAAAGTTGGATCGTTCCGAAGGGGACAAGTTGATAGGGATGCCGTGCTCCCAGGAACAAAGCTGTTTCTGAGCTTTTCTGAAAGGTAAGTTTAAATTTTTGTTTGATTTTAAATTGCTATTAGAAAGAAATTGTACTTATTTCAGCGGAACAAAAACTTCCGACGCTCCCAAGGACACGGCATCTAGAAAAGTGTGCCCAACTTTTAAAGAATACGAGAACCCAGAATGGAAAGGAAGATGTGGGTAAGCGCTGAATAAAATTCGTCATTATTATTATTGTAATTATATTAATTTTAGGGAGTTTTAGTAATGTGTATTTTTTAAATTTAGGTGTGTTACGATGTCAGAACGTTGTCCGGAAACAGAAAAAGAGCTCGATGACGTCAGCCGCATAGCTGAAGATTATGAGCTAAAAGCTGCTATTGCCGAATCCAAAGCCTTGGCGCTTGCAGAAGAGAATCGGCGACTTCGCAACATCATTGCCCATCATTCAATTCCGCCAGAGAGCGATGGCGAGGTGCCTGGCCCCTCTCGACCATCCGATTCCTCCAGGAGCGTGGCGCGTCACGAAGACTCGGACGACAGTGGCCCACCGACTCCGAAGATTACCAAGTACGAGATCATCTACGTTTCAAGTGATGACTCGGATTAGGTTCCTTGGGAGGGGTAGGGGGCTAAAAAATTTTGTTTTTGTAATAAATGTTTTTTAAGCGAGAAAATGAAGCGGAATTTTATTAAGTAGATTGACATAAGCTACGTTCGAATGCATTTTTACGCTAAAATTAAAAGTAGGGGCATTCATAAGGGGGCGATTGTAGCAAGTAGTTAGAAATTTGATTTAACGTAAAGTAGAAAGTTGAGGGCTTGTTTAACACCCATTTCAAAGTTTGTTGTGATCAATTGCACTATGTTTATAGAAGTTCAACTAAGCGTAAAGTAGAATGCTGGAGGCTTGTGTGGCAACAGTTTTAATGTTAGTTTGGAAATCTTTTGGGTTCATGAGCATCTATCTCATTAGTAGTCTTTTGTTGGATTCCTTCAAGATTGAATGTTTTATAGACATAATAATGTTACGGACGAAGACTAATTGGATTACAGAAGTAATAATTGGAGAATTATGGTGCCGGAACCTTAGTGACCCAAGACTGATGAGTTTTGAGAAATTAAATGCAAATATGCAATTTTATACAAGGGAATTTTATAGCTTGGTATCTGGTGCGCCTAACGCTAATTAACAAACGAGTTACAATATGGGAAGCAGTTAAAACTTCAGACACATTAAGTTTTATTGCTTTGTTGACTCAAATTTGTTCCTGTTGTCTGTTGCTTATAGGATTGCTTTATGATTTTATGACTTTGAGACACATTAAAATTTCGTGACTGATAAGTTCTCAGACGAATGGAAAACTTTGGTGCCGTAATCCGAGTGGCTACAAAGTTGAAAATGCTGGTGCCGGAACCTATCTGCAAAATGAAATAGTTTGGGAGTTTTAGTTTTCTTGTGACAACTACCCCAGATGTACAAATCAAAACTAGTTGCTTTTGGTTTAGTAAAGAAGTTCCATTCATTTCCAATAAAAATTACTTGAATTAATTCGAGTTACTTTTGCATTTTGTTGTATTTGAACCTTAAGTGACTTTGCGTCGGCTTAACTTTATGTGGAAGGGACTGGACAATCTGTAACTACCTAAATTTTTGGAAAATGGAAAATTTGCCAATCGAAGTAAGTAGAATAGAAATAGAAATTAAGTTTTAAAAAGCTTAGTAATTGTATAAGGCGAACGTTGCATAAGTTTAAAAATTTCAAATAAAGTTGTAAATGGGACTACTTTATGCACGTGGAGAACGTGTCAAGTGTCTTCAATCACACAGTTGCGAAAGAACTGCTTAAGCTAGTAAAGAAAACATCTATTACAGGTTTTGGGTATGATACTATCACGCTTGGAAAATCAATCGCTAATGGATCTTAGATTGACATCCAAGAAGTTCAAGGAAACTGTTGATGCGGTTGGATGGTATTCCATACAAATTGAATCCGGAGATTCTGCAGCAAAGGTTGCCCAAAAGGTTTCACATAGATTGTGGGAGATGCTGCTTTTAGGCTATGAGAGTGAAGATGGTGTCCCAATTGCAAGCTTTCCATCAAAACTGCACTCAATCATCTTTGAAGGACATTGCAGTGTCTCTGTGATACGGTCAGCTCTTTCAAAATATACATCAATTCAAAACTTGTCATTTGATTTTGCTACTCGCAGTGATAGTATTTTTGATTCTTCGTTTCAATTTGGAAAAGTTTTTGAAAATTTGAACAATTTGACTTCCTTAAGTCTTATGGGTCTTCCATGCACCCATTCTCGCGGTCAAAAAATTGCGCTTTTTGACCTTTTTGCAACTTCAAACATCAAAATAAGAAGGCTTCGGGAATTTAGCTTTGGTTGCAAAATCAAAGAGGGTAGTATTGAACTACTTCACAAGTTTTTAAAGCTTCATTCCAACACGCTGGAGCGTCTTCAAGTTCATTGCTATGGGGCATGCAATGCGCAATCAGTTTCAGCAAATGACACCAGAAACGGGTTTCCTGTACTGCCACTCATGCGTAACTTGGAGATTAAATGTCAACACTTTTGTCCAGCAACAGAAACTGTGCACGACGTTTGGCTTCTGCTCATGCACTCAATTAAAGTGTTTGAGGAACTTGATTTTGATCTTGTTTGCGTTTCTTCAGAGTCACTGCGGTTGCAGTTGCAAAACAGTTTTCACTGTATCAAAAAGTTGTGTGTGGCGAACATTGATAGCTCAAACTTTGGAAATGAAGATGAAGAAGACTATTATGACCTTCCGTGGTTAAGTGATTGTGTTGAACTTCAAAGGCTGCAGCTGCATTTTACTGTTGGAAATCAACGACGCTTTGGATTCGGACTGGGGCGCTTAAACCCATATTTTGCCACAATGCTAAACCCAAGATTTCCTAGAAACTTGAGCCATCTGCATCTAATTGGTTGTGCGATGGAACGTTCGGTCATTTTGTCGTCAATAACGCAATTGACAAATTTGAAAACTTGCAAATTGCACATGCTTGGTGCTGCTGTGGATTTTGTGAACGGGGTCAACCACATTGTCTTCCTTCAACTTCTCGAAGAATGCAAGTGGTTAGATTGGTTGCATATCGGTGCCGTATCCTCTTGTGCATTTGATACGATAGAACATGATAGGTGGCTTTGGAGCAACATTGTGGAAATTGCGCGCGGACTTGATATTTCTATTCACGGCAAGTTGTTGGCAGGTCGCCAAATTCTGGAGGGACACAGCTTTCAGTTCATCTGGAATATTGATGACAAAGTCCGTGAATCATTTCTAAAATCTTGCAAAGAAGTAGTCAAGAAGTACGACAACGATGTGAAAACGGATAGAGAAAACACAAGACGCATAACGGATTCAATCGTCCGCCCTAACTTTGCCATCTGATTTCTACAAAATTTCTAATATAACATAAGCTATACTCAAAATCCATACTTCAGTCTGATTTGTGCCTTGAATCTGCAAACAACAATAATGGATCGATTCTGCGGTAAGAAAAACTTTGAGAATGTGATGGAAGAGAACAAGTTAAAGTGCTACTGGTCGGTCAACGACTGTTATCAAAAAACTGTAACATTTAAGAAGACGGGTTGGCGAACAGAAATTTCAATGCATGATGTGCCATTTATTGTTGAAAAACTAATTTGCTTCTACATTATGTCTGGGAAATCCTTGGAGCTTTTGCCAGACTTTAGAAAAGTTGTTTTGGATGCTAACAACAACTACATGGAAAAACTGAGACAATTTGTATTTGATGGTCATCTTGCAGCATCAAAACTTCGTTCACGCAACGAAGAAATTGCAAAAGATAAAAACTTTTTGGCGCCAGTGAAGGAAGAAGAAGAGGAAAGTTGGGAAGATGAAGTAGACTCTCGTCCAATATCTACACAAAAATTTAACTCGTTGCAGGAGTTGGATCAAATTTCTTGACTTGCCTAATCTCCTTTCCCATAGAAATAGTTTCTAAAAGTAGTGTACGTGACTTTTTTCTTTTCTCTAAAGTTTTATCTTTGCAGGATTGCCAAAAGCAATAAAATTTTATTGCCTTTTTAATGTGTCTGGGTTTTCTTTTGCAGGTCTTCTCAAATCTCAACAAGCTATTCTAATCTTACTTTCTGCTATAAAACATGCTTAAGCTTTTGACCATATCACTCATTCTCCATCAACCATCCAAGCTGTCAACTCCAACCGGTTCCAATCCCAACACACTCCCTGCAATGGCAAATTCAAAAAGTAAGTAATTCTTTTGCAATAACTTTGTGTCACACGTTACTGTGACTCCTAGTTTGATTTTAATGGAAGTTGTTTTTGTTGCTTTCAGTGGCAAACCTCGACGCTATTCTTGGTATGCCCGTTGGTGATGCATTGGCGATTGATCCAAGGCGACTTCAAGTGTTTAGCCGTGACGCTGTCTACGAGGGAAAGCTCTACCACTGGGTCTATTTGAAACGTAACGACAAGACGGTCAACTTTGAAGTTTCCTCGGTGCCCTACGTTCTACGTCGGCTCTCTAACTTTTATCTACGCGCCGCTGGCAGAGACCAAACAACGTTGAGGGACACTTTGACCACTTGCCTTGAGGACATTGAAGTTTACAACAAGGAGTTGGAGGATGTGCCACATGATACAGTCACTGCATCTGCTTCTAATTCTACTTAATTGCAAATAAAAGCATTTTCATGTGCATTTAAAATGACATTTTACAACAAAGCTTGAAAACTTGTTTCTTTATTTAGTGTTAAATGGAGTACAGCATTGGTTAAATTTGAAAACTTTTGAACAATATATTTTTCTTTTGAGTTTTGATTGAAATTTTATAACACAAGAATCATTTTTTTTACAATCATGGGTAAAGTAACAATAAATTGACATTAGACAACAAGTATTATAAAGTTTAAAAAGAAAATAGATTGCATATTGACCGCAGACTTGAGAGTTGATGTGTTGAAGAGTTCGTACATTTTCAATAATTCGGGCGTTGAGACGAGCGGCAAATTGGCAAAAGACAGCATCATAAAAGTCAATTCCCATGCCATAAGAGTCAATAAATTTTAGGGGTGAAGAGGAATTTTCTTGAAACAATGCCAACCAATGGAAACCGGAAGTGGTGGACCTTCCAGAATTTACGACCAGGCAGAGAGGATAGCGGGGAACATCAATAAACTGGAGCAAGTCACACGGTATGACATCAAAAGTGACCATTTTTGGGTTCAAAAATGACCTTAAGTAGTCATATATCTGACTTGTTTCCATTGCCGCCATTTTCAACTGCTTGTGTTGCTGTAGTCTTTCCAATAAACGTTTTTGGAAGAGTCAATGTAGAGCACGGCCTGATACTCGGCATAGACTAAGACCGTTATTGCTTTTGTCGGCGCGTTTTTAAACTTTAGGTCAATTTTTACGTTGCCATGTTTTGGTGCCGAAAAACCTTCTCTCACATGACGCAAATTGTAACACATGAGTGGTTGGTTTTTAAATTCGGCTCGCGACAAGTCCACTCCGACATCTTCATTGGATAATCCAAGTCCGTAAAAGAGGTTATTGTAAAGGTGAATGTAGTGATCACTGTCCCAATCCAAGTCTATTGGTAGGGTAGAGCTCTGGTCGCCATTCACACTAACATTAATGTTGCTCAAATTGAAATGGGAAAAGTTGAATGGATTGCTGGTGATTAATCCCATGTAATCTTCGGACTGTAAAAGTCCAAGTATTATACGGTCAGGTAAGAGACCGCTAAGTAAGTTTTCGTTGATGTTTGATACGCTTCCCGGCCCAATTGTGTACGTTTTCAATTCAACTCTACGGAGCGGATAGGTAACAGGACGGCCTTGTTCCCATTCACGGAGGGTTGCAGTGACAAGCGAAGGAAGCAAGTTGTGCTTTTGCATCAGCAGTCGTGCGTCAGAAATTTGAACCTGGTACTTTTTGGTTCCTCCTTCAGCAATTAGGCAAAATGCAGGAGTAGAGCGGAGAAGAGAAACCCTTATATCAATTCCAGGAATAAGAAATTTGTTTTGAGCAAAAATGTCTGCAAATGGCCGTCCAATCAGCTCAACATATTTACTTTGTTTTGTCATTTCGTAACGCGTCTTGTAGCCATCGTCTTCTGTAGTACTTTTTGAACTAGGGTCCTTGTCCTTGTAGTATAGGGCGCATTGAGCTTGAGACTTCTTAAACTCTTTATTGTAGCCCAGCAAAGTCTCAATGTAGCTTCGATATGCATATTGATTTGATGAAGGCGTGATCAAAACTTCGTTTAGGTAGATTGAAATTTGTTGGAATAAAGAGTGTAGAAAATTGTTGGCAGGTGCCACAACCTCATCTTGCCCTACTGAACCTCCACTTTCTGTCGTAATTTTGACCTTGACGTAAAGCTTTGTTTCGGAAAGATCTATAAACTGTGAATCATTTCCTTGAACAAAAAACTCAATCGGAGCTAAACTGTCGGCAAGGGATGTGATTGAGTGATATTCTGCTTGGACTGTAGAGTGTAGGCTGACATCAAAAACGGGTTCTTCGAACAAGTTTGTTTCTGAACGAACAAAAGCGTAGGGGGCGGAAGAGGAAGAAGAGGCATAGCCCCTCGACGTTTTTACTTTTGGCATTCTAGAATAGGTACCTTACAGCTCCAATTTTTTCTCCCTTTTTCTTTTTTTGTCGTCTTTGTTTCTTTTGACCTCTCCGTCTCGTCTTGTTTCTTTTTATTATTCTATTTGTTTTACGTATTCGATAACTACGTTTTCGTCTGCTCTTGACCCTTCCAACACCTGAACCCTTCTGACTCAACATTTGACGGCCGACTCCTTTTAATGCGTCAATACCGTGCGCCTTTAGCGACTGTGATAATGGTTGGCGATTCTCAATTAAATCAGAGGCAACTCCTCGTAATGCCCCAGCAGCATGTGGCAGAATAAACTCTTTGACAAATGGAACAAGCCTCCGCGCAAACGCCCCAAATACTCCTCCAAGCCCAGAACCTGATTGTCAATTACAATTTTTTTTTGCATTTTGATTTATTCAATTTATCTTTTTTACAAAAACACAAATTTAAGCAAACCTTTTTGTCGTCGAATACCACTAAAGTAAATTCTATCGGCGTGTATGCCGCCTCCGGATTGATTTCTGAAAAAACTGTCTACCGGAGAGTCTCCGGCACAATTATATGGAAGTGCCTTCATTGTTTTTTTTCCCGGAAACGTAGTGTCGCGGTGACGTTACCAAACGCAAATGGCATCAACTGTCCAACCTCGTTACGTATATACATGTGTACCGTGTCAAATTCGGAAATTGCCAAATCTAGGTAGTGAGGATGAATAAACTCGTGTCCGTGTTGCTTGCGAAACTCGCCCTCGTAGTTGACTACACGAAGAATCGGAGCCACGACGTCACCGATTAATTGCGTCCGGACAAGGTTACAATAGACAAACAATTTTGTCTGCCCAGAGTTGAGAAATACGGGATAGATTCCCTCTCCTTGATAGACAATCCCTCCTTCCTTTGCATTTGCACCCGTTTGAACATAGTTGCTGAGCTGGAGTTTCTTGTGATCTAGGCCCAAGACGTCGGCAAGTTTTTCCGAGAATGTAATGGATTCACCGTCACGCAGAGGAACACGATACTTGAACGTGTTTGACTCTATTGAAAAGTTTGCTTCGGGAAGCAAATCATGCATAATCTTGAGAAGTTCTTGCTCTGTCATGATATTTTTGTGAGCCTTGATTCGAAACTCTATGGAATTGGAAGAAGGGTCAGCTAGCCTTCGCTGTCGTGCGCGGAATGAAAGGCTCTCTTCACCTTCTGTTTCAGCAGACTTTTCGCCATTCTTCGTTGTGTAAACAGTCTTTTTAAAAAGGTTGTCGCCCTTTTTGAAAAATGGGTTGCCATAAGTGTAACTAATGTCCGTTAGGGCCACCTCCCAATGACCTGCTGGAAGCACAATTGGAGCGGCCAGTTTGTTTTTAAAGTTGGAAATTCGGTTGTCGGGAAAAATCTCGGTGCAGGCGTTTGACTGTAGTGTCACGTAAAATGGCCCCATTTCTTTTAATCAACGGAAGACGACAACAAGACAACTTAACTCTTGCACGTCTCGAGAGAGAATAAAATGAGTTTAGTTCCAAATTATGCAATGCTTGCTGTTATCGTGACTAATGCACGCAGGGATCTCTCAGAATTGCACGCAGGAACCCACCAAAATTGCACGCGGGAACCCACAAAAATAGCACGCGGGAACCCATAAAAATTGCACGCAGGAACCCACAAAAATTGCCCGCAGGAACCCACAAAAATTGCACGCGGGTTCTCCCCACACAGCATTCATCCGCAGGGTCGGTCCCCCCTTGCGCGCGCAGGGGCGACCGCGCGTGAATTGGTCAATTTAAAACTTTTCCCATTTGCGTACAGGAATCTCTGTTTTATTTTGAGCAGCCTTGGCCTTTTTGCGAGAAGTTCCGGCGGCGGCAGTGGCATGAGCAGCATTTTCCGGTTTTGTGCGTGTTCTCAATCTTGATGAGATTGGAGTAGTGTTTTGCTTTGGTGGAGACGGAATGAAAATTTCTCGCAAATCCTGGACTTTGTCCTCTTCTGTTCTTGGTGTACCATAATTTGAGCCAGGAGGAGCGGGGGTGAAGATTAAGCGTGACACACTTGTATTTTTACTCTCGGACGGACTTGCTCGAGATTGTAGAAAATCACGCACCTGCTCAAAGCCCAGTGGTGCTCTCTTGTGCTTCCTATCTCCTATACTTAAAAAGTAGTCGAGTATACTTATAATGTCTGAACCAGGAACCCTTTGCTTTTCAATGGAAACTTCAAAATTTCTATCCCAACTAATTTCATTAGAGCGCATGCGTTTCAGCAACTTATGGGCACCCTTCCCACCTCCAACGCGTTGAATAATGTATGGCTCCGTAATTTCTGGAACATTTTCTACATTACCGTAGGGTGAACTTGATGAGAAAGGGCTGTCAAGTCTAGACTGCATGTTTAACTCATCTTGTCGTTGGTCGGCATCTTCGTAGTCGGTATACTCGCTGCCATCTACAGAATTTACATTTTTAACGAGAATAGGCTTCGATTCAATTTGTTTTTGTTTTTGATGTAGACGGCGGGAGAGGTCTTGATATAGTATTGTTTTGAGGTCATCCGGAATTTGTGTAGTAGCTAAAACATTTTGCTTGGCCTCACTCATATTTTCAAACTTGTTGCCGTGTCCAGCAAACTGTGGATTGTCTGTCAGTCGCTTGTATTCAGTCTCATTTATCAGACGCATTCGCTTCATTATGAAAGGATTGTAGAAAGAACAGATGGTAAAACTGATGCAAGCAAAATTGGTAGCAATGCACCACCACGTTGAGAAACGAGTTGCTTCTTTTTTAGTGTCAAGCTTGATTTCCTTTTTCCTAGTATTCCCAAGATTGTCTTTTTGAATGGCTTCAACCGTTTGAGTGTAGTTGGACTAATTTCAACGTTACGCTTATAAGTGTTTAGAATGCACTCGCAAATAGAATCAATTTCTTGTTTTGAAGCGTGTTTAATCAAGTCACAACGCTGTTTGTTTGATCGAGCCTTTGCTAGGTACTTTAAAAAGTCCTGATTTTGTAATATTTTTTTGGACATGTTGCCCAAACGATGGTTTAATTTCAAATGACAGCCGTTCAATCTAACAAGCTGAATTTAGGTGTGTGTGTACATTTTCATGACGGTCAGTGACTACAATGGCGTCCACCAGTATTAAGCAAATTAAACGTCAATATGTCAACCCTAAAGTTCGGTTCAGTTTTTCAGGTTCTCATTTGGTTAAAAACACACAAAAGGGAAACAGAGGTAGCTTAAAAGCAGTAACGGAAGCTCTCTCTTTTATTCCAGCTTATACTTTGCATAAGCGGATTCGAAAACGCTTCCGTCGACAAAGAGTTTTTATTCCAACCCTAAAACACCAGTACATTGCAGATTTGGTAGACATTAGCAAGTATTCTCGCGCCAATAATGGTTACAAGTTTTTGCTGACATGCATAGACGGATTTAGTAAGGTGGCTGACGCGATTCCAATTCCAAAAAACAAAAGTGGAGACACTGTAAAAAGGGCCCTGAATACAATTTTTCGTAGCCGCGGTCCTCCAAAGTTCTTGCAAGTTGACAGAGGTAAAGAATTTCTCAACAAGGTTGTCTCAAAGTTTCTCACAGAACAAGGAGTGAAACTGTTTAGCACAGGCTCAGACTTGAAAGCAGTAATGGTAGAAAGATTTAACCAAACTTTGATGAGACGCGTCTCTCGTTTTATGACACACAACAATACAAAAAAATTTGTACACGTACTCAAGAATATTGTCTCAAATTACAATAACAGCTACCACTCATCAATAAAATGTTCTCCAAACCAAGTAAATCAAGACTCCAAAGCTCAAGTTTTTCTGAATTTGTATGGTAATACTTTACCTTCAAAGAAGCCAAAATTTGCAGAAGGGGACAATGTATTGATTACAAAGCTCAAAGCTAAATTTGAAAAGGGATACGCCCGCTCTTGGACAATGGAAATTTTTAAAATATTCAAAGTACAAAGTACGAATCCTGTAACTTATCATCTCAAAGACTTGAAGGGAAATGAAATTTTTGGCATATTTTATGAGCCCGAACTCCAGAAAGTAAATCATTCCCAAGTGGAACGTTGACCGGTAATGAGCTGCAACTTTTGCGATCTTTGGCAATCATTTAGTAGTTTTCTTTGTAAACGAAATTCAACGACGACAATCACAGTGTGTAAATCGTTTTCTTGTAATTGCAACTTGAACAGAAAAACGAACAAAGCAAACGAAGCCGAACACGTAGCAATGGCAACACCCGGACCAAGTTTTGTCCCAACTGAAGACATGGAAGGTCATCAATCATCGCCTCCTTACTCAATTTCAGCTGCACGTAAAAAGAAGGCGCCGCCAAAGACAAGAAAAGTTTCTTCTGTTCCTATGATTGTTGAAATTCGCAAAGAGTTTCCGACACCGCTGCCACCACCACAAGTCTTGCTGGAAAATGGATGGACTCTTTTTTTTGCTGATGCAATTGGAAATACGGGAGAGTCTACATTTCTACATATTCGTAATCAGCATGAGCCTGGAGTTGGGATTTCCATCCCTTCTGACCTCTTTGACTGCCTCATTCAAGGACTTTTGGAACTCAAACGCATTTAGTAAGAATTTTTATTACTTTTTAACATATACTATGCAAGAAGGATCAGGGAATAGGTTGGAGCGCACGCGAAAGTCGTCATCTTGTTGTTGAGACATGTCAAGAAAGACATAGCTGTTTGGTTTGTTTTTTGTGGCATCATCAAACGCTTCCTCCATTAGAGAATTTTTCTTGCCGCGATTCATTTGCCTTCCCAAAAAGTTTACGATTGTCGAGTCTCGAGGGTTGCGAAACAGGGCTATGTACTTGCTGTTTAGAGTCAAATTGCGGCAGTTTTTGTAGAAAAAGTTTTGCATTGTAATGATTAAACTCATTGAGCGATGATGACTTGGTACACACTTGCGTTGACGTTGCAATTTCCTCCATAAAGTCGTCCAAAACTACTAGAGTCGTCTCCGTGTTTCCTTCACTCACGTCAACATTCATGCCCTTTTGAAATTCGACCCGCACGGGAGTATGCTTATATTTTTGTAAAATTTCAGCAGCAAATGATGGTATATCCTCGCAATAGCAATAAATAATGCGTACAACATTTGGTTCAATTACTTCGTCTTTTCTTTTAATTAATTCACAAATTAATGTGCTTTTTCCAGATTGAGTGGCTCCAGCGCAAATCATCACAAACGGATGACGGAGGACAAAATTAAACTCCATTTTCTCAACGCTCGAAATTGGACTGAAGTTTACAGTATCAAAACTTCAAAATTTATTACAATTCATCAACCTGCTCTTCCTGCCTCGTTTCTAAAAATTGGCTAATCTTGTAATGACCAAATCTCAGAGCTTCAATTGGAGAAATATAAAAACCAGACTTGTCTTCTAAAGCTGAAAGGCTCTTTTTTGTAACTTTAGTCGTGTAAACTCTATGTTTAAAACTACGAATGGTGTTCATATCTACATCCATGTAAGATGATTCTTCCAAGACGCGCAGATAGTCTTCAAATGTTAGTTGGTTTTGGACAACGGCCTTGACGGTTCCCTTTGCCTTTTTTGTCTCGGCAAATTGTCCATTAGTTTTTATAGTCCTGACGCTATAGAGCTTTGGCTTCAGGGCAACAACTTCTGTGATGATGTCATTTGCAAACTCATCCTTAAAGAATCCGCCCTTTCCTTGGTGTTGTTTGGATGCAATAAATCCCAGCATCGGGTTATTAGGGTCAAAGTTTGAAGTGTCAAATTGGAGCCCCTGTTCATTGGTCATCTCATATACGTCTTTGTAAATGTCTTCCGTTTCTGTGCTAATCAGAAAACTATCCGTGTCCGTCATTACAAGCCTAACCTTGTTTCCATATTTGACTTTTAACACATTGTAGAAAAAGTCGTACATTATTTGTTTGCTATCGTCAAGTACAGTTAACCCTGCACTTATATGCTTGTTTAAACAAACTGACATTTTTTTCATCATAAACAAGACACAATTGTCGTGAAGAATTTTAAAATCTTTCACTGTAGGTTTTTTTCCATACTCGTAAACTTTTTGCTTGGTGAGGGCAATATTAATGCGCTTATGCTTTCGTACGTTTTGCAAAAGTTTTCCAAATAGGACATTTCCCATGAGTTTCCAAAACTGTTTGTCCACAGGGTTGGTTGCATTTCGACGTCGCTCAATACACATGTCAATGTAAACACGAAAAATGGGAGCTTGCTCGAAGCGAAGAGCCCTGTGTACCTTTACAAGTTTCAGTCCCAGCTGCAAGTACAATTTGAGCAATCGGTAGTGAATAATATAGTTTTTCTTGCTGTGAAAGGTGCCCATGAGCTTTGACTTTTTCATAGATCCTGCTGTCGCGCCCACATTTTTCATTACTTCTCTAGTGTAGGGTGAGAGATTGTCATAGTCAACCAGAGTATGTTCTACTGCCAGAGGATAATCGTTGTGAAGGTCATGCAACTCTTTTGGATAATCCAAATCCACTTCGAAAATAATTCCTTCTGCATCTTCATCACCCATCCGCAAAATCTGAGCTTGAACCGAGCTTAAATTGTCAATCCTGTCTTCATACCATCGATCCCAGCGAAAGTTTTTGTAAGGAAAATATTTTCTGAGACACGTGCTGTACAACAAGTTTGCATCAAACAAGTTTAAGTAACTTGTGGGCAATGATGGATCATAAAGGTGGCCAAGGTAAGGGTTGTTTGACTTTGCATGCCTTAGTCCAACCGAACAAATTCCTCCTCTAATTCCTTGTTCACAAAACATGTACATTCCATCCCACTTTAAATAGTCAAACTGCACATCCCCAATAAGCATTGCAGCATCGTACGCAACTCCTGGTAAGCTGACGTAGTGTGCTGGATCTAGCTTTAAATTTCCGAGCATTGTTGTCCGCAAATTTTGAAAACAGTCGGCAAGTAAGCACGTGTCTAGAGTCACATAGACATTATGGTAATCTTTCAACGTCTTGCACTGAAACGCTTCCCAGACGTCGTTAGCTCTCTTGTAATCCGAATCTGAGATCAATTCCCCTGTCAAATCGTTCTTAAAATCCTCTTTTGGAGGAAGTTTTTCATCATTCAATTTTTCAAAGCTGTCCATGTACGAGTATGGGTAGACGCCTTTTTGAAACAAAAGATGGAAATACTTTTCGTATCCGGCAAATACCTTAAGGGTAACTGGAAAATGTCTTTTGTCACTACTTGCGAGTATTTCAACTTGTTCTGCCAAGCTGGACTGAATAAACTGAAGAGAATCAATAAATTTCAACTTATGATTCTGCTTTGTTAAAATGTCCAACGACGTAAACTTTTCTTGAGATGATGGTAAAGGGTGGACGGCTTGCAGTAACTCTTCATTTAGTGCTTGAACAATGAAATGTGAGTCATAGCCTTTAAAGTTGTGAAACACGACTGGAATAAATTTTCCAATCTTAAGCTGTAAGTTGCATCTATTGCAGCTGGTGCCCCTAATTTGACCTGTCAAGTGGCAATGGTCAATTACAGCTTCTCTAAAGTCTCGAAATTGTATACCACAATGAACACAGTTTTTAGCATTTTTGCGCATCTTTAGATAATCATCTTGAGAGTATCTTATATCTCGCCCAACGTCCTCTTGTAGCTTTTGAAAATAGGGGAAAGTTGCTGAGATTAAGTCACTCAATAATTCTTTAGCAGCATTTTGCCCACAAAAGGTGCTTGGTTTTCCGAGTGGAAGTCCATTTGGTCCCAAGATGATAAAGGAGTAACCGCAGTCAACATGCTCAGAATAAACTTGTCCAATTTTTTTCGTTCCAATTTCCAGTGTTGGGTACAAAATGCACTCAAAGTCACAAACCACAATGAAAGGGACAGGAATCATCTTTTGCATATGATCAAACTTATAACTACGTTCGACAGGAAAACATACACCTTGAAGTTCAACTGCCATACATTTTAGTTGGTGTTTTTCAAGTTTAGCCAAAGTCTTCCAATATGATAAGCAAAAACTGCACACAAACTTCTCATAATTTCTTTCACTTTTTCCCAATAACCGAGACAACCCAAGTGTTGGATTCTCATCACTTTGCTTTAATAGGACAAAATGGGTATTTTCACGGTCCACGATTACCAATAAATCAACATGTTTCTGCCTTTTTTCTCTGCACACATAAAGCGGAAACACAGACATTCGCTGCTTTGCTACAGAAGGATCAAGTTCGTCATTTTCTTCGTAACCATAAATGTTGACGGACAAATTTGTATTAAAATGAAGAAACTTATCCATTTGTGTCAGACACATGGGAAAGTTGATGCAATCCCAAAAAATTCCAGTTGTATCATTTTGATAATTGCGTGGATCTGTGACATAATACCAAGCAAGCGACGGATCCTTGTACAGTGGGATCAATTCTGCCAGTATAGCATACTTAAAGCATAAATTGTCCGTATTTCGAATATTGATGACACTGTTCTTGTTCAACAGCCGCCGAGGTGTCGCAATCCAAACTCCCGGACGGGTCATTCTATGAACGGTCAATTTGAAATTGATTGACATGAAGCGACTAATTTTCCATCCCGATCCAACGCGAAGAAAATTCTTGATCGACTCGCTAATTTTGCTTTTCGTCAGTTCGATTACGCTTGGTATCATCAATGGATTAAGGCAAGCATGAGTATAAGAACGAAACGGGAAGTCTTCAATTTGTGAGTGACCAGGGTTTCCTCGGTCTTCTCTTATCATTTCCACAGTAACAACGCATGCAAACAAACAGGCTCCAATTTCTTGCAGCGCCCTTTCGGTTTCTTGAATTATGGCACTTTGAGAACTTTGAAATACACCTTCAATATCAACATATGCATGTCTTGTCAAGTCCGCACTAAATTCACGTGTCAGTCCATCAAATGCATATATTGCTTCGAAATTAGCGTCGACGTTTTCTCTAGCAGCTCCGCCTCCTTGTTGGCTGTTGAAGGTTTGAAATAATCCTGGATGTACGTGAAAACGATGCACATCGAGATCCCGAGCTAAATTGAAGTTGATTCCGCACAACGTACAAAGTCGATGTCGAAAATCTTGCAGTTCAACAACAGTTCTCATATCTGGTTGTGTTCTAAAATTTGCTTCGTTACCAATGTTACTAGTATGGTGAATCACAGAAGGTCTAACTTGTCGCGAAGAACCAGGAATCGCATCTGTATAATTAATAAATTTTTGAATATGGGTTTTATTGTCACAACGAATCACGTATAAGTGTTTATTTGGTGTACCGTCGGAAGTTGCATTTGAGTGAATTGTTTGAACGTGTGTTATAAACTCTCTCTCTGACATCCCCTGAATTTCACAAGATTGACAAACAAACCTGCGAGCAGGTTGGTTCTGAGAAGCGTTTGATGCCTGCATATCTTGCATTAGCATATCTAGTGAATTTGGGAGAAGATTAAATAAACTTGCATTTCATTATAAAATGTTATTTTAATTTAATATTTTTTACCTGGAATCTGTATATTTGGATGAGAATTTTGAACATGAGTTAGAAAATCGCGCTCGACCATACCGGTCACCTGGCAAACCTCACAATCGAATCTCCTAGATGACATTATTCAACCTAAGATATGTGTTGCCCCTGCAGAATCTCAAACTATAATGATGGTTTTCATGAAACAAGGGCCGTAAAAATGGTGGAGTAACCCCCTGCCACTCTCCTCCTCACTACTTTACGTAATTACTATACTTTGATATTTAGTTCTCACGATTAAGTATGGCTCATATTTGTGCAACATAATTTTAACTGACAAACTCAAGATGACATTGAGACTCCTAGTTCAAGAGAAAGATTAAATTTTATGACTATTCAGGTTATAAAAACTCTTGTCACGTACGTATAGGAAAGTTACAATGCCATTAACTGATTTTTATAATTTTGACTCGAAACACCCCACTACCATTCTACTTGAGCAAATTAGCAAATGACTGGAAAGCAAGTCTTTTAGTGAAGCAGAGCTTGCTTGATTTTTTTTTTCAACTTTTAAAGGTTAAAAGTTCACAACTTTAGACTTTTCCCATTAAAATTTAATGTGTCTGAGATGAGACAAACAAGAACAATGTATCCCTTATTGATAAAGGGGTTAAAGGTGACATCATCTTTGTCTTGGAAGAATTGATCTAAAGTCACGCACTGCATTTGTGTGGAACAGCATTTTTTTGCTGTGACAATTCTTTTGCCCTAGATCAGTGTTCCGTGTGACCTTGGAGAGAGCATTAGCATTTGTCAAAACGAAACGTCACATGTTACTCAAAACCATGTGACGTTTGTTATTGTTTTTATTGCTAGCCACTCCGACCATATTACTGTGGCTAGAACGCGTCCTCGATTGAGCCCCATAGGCCGATGCTTGCAGGTGGTGTCATTTTTCCTCTGACTCAATGTATGTTTCACCGAAGCATCACTATTCGTCACTTTCGTTAAGTCGGAATCAATGCAACTTTTGGGAAGCTGTAAAGTTACATTACATTTTGGCTTCATGTCTTTTGAACCTAAATTAAATTCCTAAACATATAAGGATTGTAGTGAAACATCTTTATCAACGTAATGAAAACTAATTCCGAAACCGGTAAAGACTTTAAAATCGTAACATTAGTGTTATTAGTTACAATAAACTGTTATAAAATAGTGAACTCAAGTAGAAGAAATATGAATAAAGATTTATTATTTTGAAATTAGTTTGGTTAGCATTAATTTTGTCACGAAAGTAATGTTGCTGTTGTATTACAGCAGTTTATGGTAATAGGAAATAGGCAGGAGCTATATCTCTCCTCATATGAAATCCTCATTTGACCCATGCTCTTTTAAGGAACTACATGGTCATTCTCACACTATCAAGGAATGTGGTAGGGATGAGGACTCATTAGCATAGATGTTGTCATCAAGCAGACACAATAGACTATCCCTAACATTCCGCTGTTTTACGAGCCTAAAGCCCAAAGGCCGAGGAAACCAACCTGAGGTACGGCCGTAGCTTAACCTAATCTAACCGCATGTGACCTTATGCAAATGAGGTCAGTCTTCTCAAAGACTGCTGGGAAACCTTTCGGGTAATTTCCATATGTTCTGTCTGTGTATGCCTAATAACGGAGCTACGGCCATACTCATCGTCAGAGGCAAGGTTATTTCTTTAAAAGGAAAAACAACAGCAACGAGTTATTGTGTGGCTGATCGGGGAAGTGAACCCCCGTTCTCACGCTGGAAATTGGAAAGAGACAGACGCCCTACACCACTAGGCCAACACCGCCAACTACTCCGATAAGAGTGTCATCTCTCCTGCTAGCTCTGGAGCCTGGACGTGTATCTTCCTTTGGCACGTTTATTTTAGGGTGATTAATAAACCGTGGTAAAACCGTCAACAAAGTAGCGGAATTCGGAAGATTAAACAAAAGACATTAGAAATTACAAAATTATTTAAAAAAAGAACCAATAACAGAATTTTAAGTATCAAGGGATCACTTTTCGTGTATTTGGTGGTCAAAGGGTCATTTCGGAGTGAGGGTGGGTGGTCACGGGGGTCATCGGAAACATCATAAGTTTTTGTTTCATGCAAAAGTAGGGTTTGACCTTGAGAGGTCAATTTGAGATCAGGGGTCATTTTATGGTCAAGGGGGTCACGGGGGTCATCGAAAACATCATAATTTTTTGTATCATGCAAAAGTAGGGCTTGACCTTATTGAAAGGTTATTTTTGAGGACAATAGGTCATTTTGGGGGCATTGGGGGTCACAGAGGAAAGCTTCTTATACAAATAGTGCTCCGTTTATATAAAAAACAACTTTTGTAGGGGTCATTTTTCATGTTGTCATAGAATGATATTTATTGACCTTGACCTTTGACCCTGAAGCGGGTCATTTCCGGTCAAACAAAAAAATAAAAAACAACAAAGATAATAAATTTGAACTGGGTCGGATCATAAGGAACATATATCCGCAAACTGCTTTGAGATCGGTTCAGTATAGTTCCCGAGATATAAATTTCACACGGACGGACGGACAAAACGAAAACATAAAGTAGCTTTTGCTCTGCTTCCGCTACATAATTAGGGTTCAAAATTTTTATGATATATAAATATAGTTAATATAGCTATATAGTATATATAAGTATATAACTGTTAATATGCACATTTTTATGGTAACCTACACTTTCAGTCTACATTGATTTTCAATACTTGTGTCGGCATATATAATTAGCATTATTATTACGCGCTAATACCAATTTCTATTATTTCAGAGGGTAAAATGCAGGGTTTAGAAATAATTGAACGAGAAATCTACATTTAATTACCTTTTTCTTATACTTTTTTCGAAGGCTGAGAGGCGAACTTCTATGATGGGCGAGCCAAATCACCAGTTTATATGGTCAAATAATAATAAGCAATTAAAATTATTTCATGAAATACATGCAGTATAATACCTAAAATCATTTTACAATATCGTCTATGAACAATTCTACTCTTTTAATATAAAATACACTTTGTCTCGAGTAGTCGACTGACTGAATTTGGAATTAAAAATTAACGTTCATCACTTTACTTTCTTTTATATCTCATATAAAATTTAACTCCATTTAGAATAACCACTTTATTATGTCTTCTTTCTTTGAATCAACTATAAGCTTACAGTATGACCCTAAACGTGATCGGGTAATCTTGCTGAATTGGTGCGAGAGGTTGATATGCATTTTATAAGACAGGACTTAAGTATGCCGCAAACGGTCTAATTCGATGAGTTATTTTCGGTGCAAATCGGGAATATTAATAGCTATTTAACATTATTAACTGAGTCATCACTCAAGTTAAATGTTAAAATAAGTACCAAAAACAATATTTTTCAATACCACAACATCCAAAGCATCACTCAAGCATAATAGTGAGTATCGCCTTACATTGGAAACACTAGTTCAATATGATACTAAACTTGGCAGCATAATCTATAATTGATTTTAAACAAGTTTTGGTCGAATGCCTTTGGGGTGTATATTATTGAAAAATCTAAAGTTTTAGCATTAAATTTTAGGGGGATATTTAGAGAGAAATCTGATGTAATCTCATGAGATTTGCACCCTCTATTTTACTTTTCTTTCAAATTCGTCCTCACTCATTTACAATTTTAAAGAGCAAAAGAGAAGAGATGAGAAAAGCCTGAAAGTTGGAGAGCAGATCTCACAAGAAATTAAGAAAATTTTCTTTAATTTTCTGCTTAGTTTCTTTAATTTTGAGTAGTGCGAAGGGAGACTATGCTTGTAAATCATTACTTCATATGCTTAATTTAGTACCGAGGTTTCAGATTTGTCAAAATATACACCTTATAGGCACTCCTGGTGTGTACAAAAATGTTCTCTATGTCAAAGTGTAGCCTTAGATTTGTTCTTGGTTTAGTATTTGTCTCTTTAACCTTATCCGATCTTGTAATCGAAAATCTGAGTTTTTACTTGGAATTCTACAGTGATTGTCACCTAACACTATTCTTCGACAAATCAAAAGTATTTGTTGAATATTCTCGTTTACCGACTTACTTGAACCACGTTAACTCAAATGCAACGCAGCTCGCAGACTTTTTCAAAATGAATACTTTGAAACAATGGCGTCTTGGCAATTATCTCGATACGGCGCTTTCAAAAACTCTGTTCTGCTGCGTCTATGTGTTTCTATTGTATCAAATCCCTTGCGATATTTTTATTGGCAAAAAACCTCTGAAAGGTGACATCGAATATTTCAAGAATTTTCCAAGAGACATGATCAATTTTATTGTTTTTGAACGAAATGATTCGTTAAACGCGCATCAAAAGCACGACGACACAGAAGTACCAGTTTTATTTGGTTTGACAAACATCAAAAACGGCGTAGCTATGCGGGGCCAAAATATATTACATGTTGTACCTTCAACACTTGAGTTGTTGGGTCTTGTGGCTCCAAATTTGGCATTCAATTTACCGCTCATTTGCCGTATTCAAGGAAAGGCGTCTTGTCCAATTAAAGTTGGTCTTGAAATAAATGTTGAGTACAATCAAAGTGTGAGTGGAAAATACGGTGCAATGAATCTGATAGATGTACATACTGGTACATGCGGCTCACATCCAGATCATACTAATATCACTGATTCTTTCATTGAAGACAGTTTTTGTTTGTGGAAATTTGCAACTCCATTTGACAGCAGTAGGGTTTCTAGAGACAATAGGCTACGGCTGTACATGCTCCGACTTCATGCATTGGTTGGGACAAGCAGTTGCTTCTGTATAAAGTATCTTGGTAAATTTGTTCGGGAAAATAACAATAACCTGTTGATTGACATGGCAGAAATGCTAGCGCACAATACTCGCTTTACGGAGATAACTGGTGTCGGCCCAATGGTTGAGCATTACCTAAAATTCCATTATGCCTATAATCCAACTGGAATAGGGTTGTTGCAGACAAAAAATTTGCATTTAACCTTTGGAACATGTAATGGTGTCTCTCGCCCAATATCTTTTCAAATTTATTCACTGCCAATTGATCGAGAAAGTTGGATGTGGATCTTAGTCACTGCTGTATCAGTGTCGATGTTTCTTTCTGCAATTGCATACTGCAGGAATGTGCATTGGCGACAGTTAACCAGTTTCATTGTAAACATGCTTTTCTTCTCGATTTCTGCACTATTTGAGACAAGCACAAGTATGAACTTTGCAAAAACGGTTTCACTCTATTACCGTCTCGTATTTGGTTTTTGGATTCTCACCTTGGTTGTAGTTGTGAACGGTTACAAAGGGTTTTTTACTTCATTTATCTTAGCACCACCTATACCAACTCACAGGTGGAGCAACGTTGCCGAGTTAGAAAACTTTCTTGTACTTGGTCCAACTACTCAATATTACTACTTGCTCTCCGGGAAACACGGGTATGACACGGACCCGATTGGGTGCGAATGCTTGAATCAAAACTTTACCACTGATATAGAAATTTATGCCAGTTTAAACGGGTTGTACGGATTTGTTGATACATCTTATATTTGTGGATTTTATAAAATGTATAAGAGTCAAATACGTCATTTGCACCGGAAGCACATAGGAGAACTACCGGCTATCACCAACAGCACTTGTCTCAAACACTGTTTCGCGTGTGGCGAGGAAGATTGGTTTGTTATAACACAACCTCCGATACAGAATGACACATTTTTATTTAGGATTAAAACGCAATTTATTTACCAACCATCAAAACTGACCGGTATGTCGCAGGCGCGTAGAATTGGTTTATTAAAGTGTGAGCAGACAGCTTTAGTTGATTCATACGAAGTAGTAAACTTGTTTGTAAATAATTTGCTGCTTGAAAGAATAGCTCGCTCTGATTTTGAAAACCTTCCGGATTTCACCATGTCAAAAAGGGGATTCCACATAAAATGGGATGGCTTCCTCTTCCCTCGACCAGGTCATGGAAAAGAAGCAACGCAGCTTCTCATGTACAAGAACTTAAGAAAGCAATCCGAAGGTGGAGTGTTTCCATTTTTGTTAATGTTAAAAGAGATTCAGGTGAAGGCAAGCATCACATCTATGCAAAACAAAATTGATAGGTATCGAGCATTGCCGAAAAAATTAAAGTTAGATTTTAAGACGGCAACGATCTTCGTTATTTGGCTATCTGGTTCTTTAATTTCATTATTTGCACATATTGTTGAAAAACTTTGCAAATAGGTGCATTTGAATTTATAATCATGATTTCTTTGTAGTCGATTAATTTTTTTTAGTTTTATCGCTAGCTTGCCATTTATGCAACTAGTTGTCTTAAGTTGTAGTGTCAACCTATTATCTGGGACGGAAATAATCTTCAGAACGCGTTCCACGGTTCCACTTTGGTTTGGGAAATACAGAAAAGTTCACCTCTATATTAAGGGAATATATATATATATTATATGTAAGGGAAATATATAAATGGTTATATACACTATATAACTTTATAGTTAAGGTTGAAACCAACGTAAAATAAACCGTTGCAAACGCACGTAACTAAGTAGCGCATTGAACTAATGCAAATTAATTTGACCAATAAGACCCCGGAAACGCCGATTTTTCGGGTTTGAGGGTCTGTTGCAGGGTCATCACACTGCACAGAATGGGTCAGGAGTCACCTGGAACATTGGTACCAGCACAGCTTTTCATTTTAGGCAAAAAATCCGAACATTCAATTTTGAGGGTCATTTTTAGGGTCATTACACTTGTAGGGTAAAGGGTCAGTGGTCAGTGGGTCATTAGTACCATCATAACCTTCCATTTTATGTATGGTAACATCGTACCTTTTCATTTTATGCAAAATCCCAAATTTTCGGTTTTTAGGCTTTGAGGGTTAATTAGGGGTCATTTTAATAAGTTTAATTAAATTTAATTAAAGGGGGGAAAGGGTCTAGAGGTAGTCGTTGAAACTATCATAACTTCTAGTTTCATGCAAAACTAGCAAGTACCCATAACACTGATTTTTAGGTTTTTTGGTATTGAGGGTCGTATGTATGTTTATGAGAGGGAGCTCACTACCTATTAATTAGGATAGTAAGACTCACGCCGAGCATGCACTAGAATGGCATATTTCGGTCGCTCCTAGAAAAACAGCGTTAATTTCCCGGGATAACCCTCTGCGTTTCCCGTTTAAACCTCCCTGACTTTATTGCAAATTGTAGTAGTGAGGGCAGAGGGATTTCTGCTACGTCTTTCTCCGACAGATATGGCCGTTGGAGGAAGAG
>VYYI01000138.1:0-37206 GCA_021029175.1 Bilobella aurantiaca | reverse complement strand
CCCCCCCCCCCCCCCCCGTGGGCAAAAATTTGTTATTTAATTTAAAAAAAAACTGTTTCAATGTTAAAATATGGATGCAGAATGATGTTTACGGAACAACGCTACTATTGGATAGCGTTCACTATTCCAGGGTCATTTACTTCAATACTGAACTGACATTAAAGTAACATTTTCAAAAAATTTCTGAAATTTGAAAAAAAAAGAATACTCAACTTTGAATAAATTTGCCTTCATAAATAAGCACTTATAAAAAATGTGAGTGACAGCACGTATTTTTGATAAATTTATTTCTTTACTTATTTTCTTATAACATTTCCTTATACATTTTCCGATTTCCGACGGGTTTCCCATTGCAAATTTGCGTTGCAAAAACATACGCAAACTTGTAAATCATATAAGTTTAGTCTAAAATCGATGTTCTCTTTTTTATATTTTTCATATACCACATAAGTAATACAACGAATTTTTTTGCGGTTGACTTCTACAAAATATTAGTCCAATATTTCTTGGTTGATTGGACGTATCCTTCTATAACCTAATTAGGAAAAACAGGAACGCAGTTAACTAATTGAACCTATTTAAGTGAGACATCAACGTAATTAAGTATCTATGGTAACCAGGTCTCAGGGACATCACGACGAAGACTACTTTCGGAATCACGAGTGATCAAGGAAGATCAAAGTTACAAAATAAAGTCGGCAGACACGCACTTCATATACCTAATCAGCTAATGGAAAACCCAAAAACATTAATTAACTAAATTTAGGCTAATGAACTAATTAACTTAAAGTCAAATTTCTCTTATACATCATTTCTTCTCATGATACTTACAAGACGGCTAAAAGAAGACTTAATTGGGTGAACATATAAAATACTTTCAACTCAACGTAGTTAGGTAATTAGAGTTTGTGTGTATAGGTAGTTGTTTAAATTACGTTTACATTGTTTACATTTGTATGTTGTTTCTTGCTTACATCATTTGGGTTATGAACTAATTTTGGATATGGAGGAAGTGCCACTGATCATAATATAAATTCTGTAAACAGAAAACTTAAGAATGAAGAATTTAGACATTGACTAACTTCTTTTTGTTAAAAAAAAAGATATCGTAAAATGACTAACTTTTTTTAAATAACTTTCCTAAATTTTAACACGGTTTTTTAATACTTATATAACTACTTTTTCAAATATCTTTTTTTTAAACAGGAGTGCCGATAAGGGCCATTACGTAATCAGAATCGAGATCAAAATCTTTGTTAAAATTGTTGTTCCCATTTGAATTAAAAAGATGCGTTCGAAATGCAATCGTTTCTTCAGGGTTGGGCATCGCCACTAAAATCGTTTCTTCAGACTTGGGCATCGCATCCGCAATCGATTTTTCAGAGTTGGGCAATCCATCGATAATCGTTTCTTCTCGTTTGAGAACCTCATGTACGACTGGTTCTTCACGGTTAGCCACCGACTCTTTGTCAGTTTCTGCAGGGTTGGGCACCGCCCCCAGTGGGGGTCCCGCAGGCGACCCCTCCTTCCCTACTTCTAAGGGCTGCACGGGTATGGGCCCTTGTTCCTCTACACTGCTCCCTGTCGATAGGGGGCCCTTCTCCAAGGCCACTTCAACCAACTCCTGCCTCCCCAGTGGTGCCGGGGAGTTAGAGGACACACTGTAAAGGGTCCCCGGAGGGGACGCGGGGTCATAACCACAGGGGCCTGACACGGATGAGTCCCCACTCACATTTAACTCCCAAGGGCTCCCATTGGCCCACTGGGCCCTTTTACCCTCCCTTTCTTCCGGGGTGGGGACTTTAAATGATATTGACTCCTCCCCATCATTGGGGGGTTTGGCACCATTTTCCTGACTTGAAATAAGAAGACTCAGGTGAACCGTTTCTTGACTCTGACTCTGACTCTTGCGATGTGTCACATAGGCTAGGTCCGTTCCTAGGGAGCGAGCGGAGTGCCTGCGACCCCCCACAGCCTCATGCTGGGTGATGTGAACGTGATGGTCGTAGTGAGACCCCCGTCGGGGGTTATTGTTGACTGGGTGCGTTAGGGTGGTGAAGTAGTGACATTCCCCCGGGGGGGACTTGATGGTGATCCCCGTCATTGAGACCCCGGATACGGTCGACATGCCCCCACTTTGAGTTGAGTACTGCTTGTGTATGGAGTTGCGGGGTCTGGGGTTGGGGACCCCCGGTGGGAGTGGGGCGGGGCCCCCCTTGGCCTCCTTTTTTAAAATTTGAATTTTTTCTATCATCTCCCTAATTTCTCTACGAAGGATAACTAGAAAACAAAATTTTGAAAACCCCAAAATACAGAACCCCAAAATGAAGAGAACCCCGCTGACCCACTCCACCCACTCCTCCATTTTCCGCCCACAGCCGTTGCGATACACTCGCACTTTATTGCGAGCCCGAAAGAGGACCTGCGCAGTGTGCTGCGCGTTTCCCCGACTGCCGTCGACATGTCGCACTCGATGTCGCCGCTCGTCGCTCTCAAGGTCATTTACTTCGTTTTCAGCAACTATTAACCTGTCGTCACTGCCCTGGGTCAACTTTTCGGCGGCTCTGATTGGTTGCGCTTCGGTAATGCCCAAGAGCTCCGATAGGTGGCCGTGTCGCGGGAGGTGGCGACACATTAGCGGAACATTAATGTCGCCGCCCACTTCCTCGGCGCTAACCCTCTCCAAACTCGCATCGACGCTAAAATTCAAATTCGGCGGGATTTTGTTTTGAAAAAAGTTTTTTAAACGGTCGCTTCCGTCGTGTTTATGTCGCTTTCGGCGAGAATTGTAAACTTCCGTTTTGGGGGAGCGCTTCTTCCGGGTAGCGCTGCTGATGTGCTGGATTCGAATCGTGCAGCAGGAGTCGGGGAGTGATAGAGTTGCCCCCTGGGGGTCATCTTCGCTGGAGGGGGTCCGCACGGGGACGGAGGAGAGGAAGCGGTTAAAGTCCTGGGGACCGTTGACCCCGCAACAGTGCTCCTCGGACTGGACGCGGTTCCAAACTTCGGTGAACCGCGGATCGATGGAGTATTTGTTGAGGAAGTCCTCACCGAGGCGACCGCGGAGGGTCGTCTTGAGCGAGTCGAGCTTGACGACCCAGAAGAGGCCGACGACAATGTCGCCGATGGTGAGGAGGAGGAGCGACGCCCAGTAGAGGCTGAGGAGCTTCTCTGATAGGTTCTTGGCTCCGAGGCAGCCAATCACCTGGAGGAGACCGCACTGGAGGAGGAGGGCGACATAGGCGTAGAGAAATGTCGGATGGTAGAATTCGACGTCTCTGGAAAGAAAAAAGGAGAAGACAGAGTGAATGAAGTGGATTTTTTTTCCTGGACAACTTTTTCCTGGAGAACTTTTTTTTGCTGCTTTCTTTTCTGCGCTGGAGAAGTTTATTTTTTATCCTGGAGAAACGTGTCTCAACTTAATTAGGCCTCTCTTCGCCGACACTGATACCGCGATAATTCGGGTAATTGGATCTCTCGCCTCGAGAATCTTCAGGATTTTTTTTATAAATTCGAGTGAGCGTAATAGGATTAAAAATAAGTTTTTTGAATTCAAAAGAATGCAGAATGGCTTAAGAAATCGTGAAATTTTTCAAAAGATCTTCTACAATAAATATTACGAAACTTGTGTCAATAATGTCTTTTAATTAATTTTAATATAATAAAATCGGAACGCACCTTGTATTGTGAGTATGTGACAAGGAAGCAGAAATTTTAAGCAAATTAAATTGTACAAATTTAAGCAAACGTAGTGTTAATACATGATATACAGTATTTATAGTGTTGAATGTGACCATGTATTTTTTATATTGTCTATGGTTTATATATTGTAGTTGTATTACTTCCTTCTTTTATTTTTTGTATAGATATCCTGATATCTAGAACTATCGATTAGAGTATACGACTACAAAGCATATAGGTTGTAAGAGATATTAAATAAATATCCTTCTAATTAACAATGTCCTTTTATCGAGATATGTGTTGAGAATACAACAAATCAGCAGAGACAAGCAGATGTGTTGTGTTATTGTGTTGAGGCCTTTTTGTTGATTATGGATAAAATGACAAGAAGGTTGCTTTTGTACTGTACTAATGTATTGGTAAATTCCACTCAATAACGGTATTTCCGAATAATGACCTCCATTTTTTAAAATCCAAATACGCCGGTTGTTGATAAAGCTGTTCAATTTTTTTTAGAAAATGTTTTAATAGCTCATCAAAATTTATGCTACATTTGAGCGAGATTGCCGTCGATAGTCGAATTTTGCGGTCTAGTAGAACTTGAGGAGCGTTTGCATAATTTTTCAAATTTCCTACCTTCCTTTTATACTCGCACTCAATTACGGCCACTTTAGCACATATCCAAATTTCACTCTCTTTCTCATTTCCATGAAAATGGCTTTACAATAAAATTTTATGAGAGAAAAAGGTTAGGTGAGGTGAATACTTATTGGTTCGAAATAGAGGTAAAAACTTGAACTTGAACAAGAACATGAACATAATGAACATGAACACAATGAACTTAATTGGTTCACGCCAAGCATGTGATTTAATTCTACACACTCACCCCAAATTTGAAAGTTAAGTAGGGTACTCAAAAACTCATTTTCACCTTGTATCATACTTCATTATTCACATAATCATTTTCATAACCTCTAAAAAGGTACATATGAAATATCAAAATAATACTAAAAGTATTAAATGCGGTAATTCTTTATAACCGTTTTGATTGGTCAATAGCTGGTTGTGCGTGCGCAGCATTGTTGACGCGCGTAAATTCAAATTTGTATTGTATTGCACAATTGCACTTTCATGCACTTAAGAAACGGCCTTAAGTTTTTAAGACCTTATATTAATTTCATATAAATCTTCTCCGTGTTATGTTTGTGTTCTATATTGTATTTATATTTACATTGTAATGGTTTAGGGCGTGCACCAAACATTCCGGTAAAAAATCGTGTCTGAGATGAAATTTTTACAAATGAAACGCTTCCTACGTTTTGTTGGATGCGTGTTTTTTTTATTATATTTCTAAAGAATCGAAGTTGTAGAAGAAATGCGTCAAAATTGGAACCACTCCCCTCTCGTGTCGCAAGAATATTCGTCCGAGTATTGTGTAAAGTGTGCTATTTCGATAGCACTCGATAACATTTTGCCCTACATTTTATATCTGCCAGAGGTACACACCTCGTAAAGTAGCAATAAAAAGACAATTCGAAAAGATGAAAGCCCATAAAATTTCAATTTTCGACTTTTCACTTTTAGAAATTTACTTTATTTTACTTAAAGAAAACATGTCCCTTAATTGATGGAAAGTGCATTGAGGGAATTGATTTTGATTTAATTACGTTTGCTATGTGATTTCAAAAATTTCAATTTCTGTTTGTGCCTATATATTGACTTCAAGAATCGATTTATAGGAAAGAAATTCAAATAAAATTTTATTTTAGTTTAAGGTTTGTGTTTTTTTTATAAAGTTTCAGAAATTATTTGAAAAGTGTGCAAAAATAACTTTGAAGAATTTTGTGCTTTAGAGTTATTTACATAGCTCCGTTACTTCAAGTGCATTTTTTGGAACTTTGAATTCTATCGATTCTTACACGAAATGGAACTCCAATAAATTTAGCTCTACTCCCTACTGATTTGAGGCAAAATTTATAGCTTGTGTTAGAGACAAAGTTTGTATTTGGACCAATTTAAACTAATCTTTTTTTGGCACAGACTGAAACATTTAAATTTTTGAATTTAGAAATGCCTAACTTCAAATTTTTTGCAGATGTCTCAATTTAGAACAAAAAGAAATAGCTAACTTCTACAGAACAAAACTGAAGAAAACATGATGACCCTAGAGTAAATTCTGTGAAAGCTTCAAATTTGTCGTAGAAAGCAAGGATTTCTGTATATGATAGAGTTTTGCCAAAATATACAGGCTTAGTATCCATAAACTTAAAGAACATTGACACATTTTGTATTATCAGGGAGACATTTGATGCAAAAAAAAGGAGCCCTGGTCATTTTGCGGAAATTTACGGTAACTCCAAGTATGATTTTTTGTGTGAAGCGAAAGCGTCTTGCGAAGGAAAGAGTCGTAGAAGAAATTAATAAAAAGAGCGTCAGAATGTGGAAAAATTGCAGACTCATGAGTTCCTGGAGGATAATTCCATATAACTCGTCGTCTCACATTGCCCCCGTCTCCTTTTGAAAATCTTGACGGGGGGCAGGAGAGGGGGGATTCGGAAGCAGGGAATTTGTAAACATCCATTTTTATGTGCAGGAGAAAGTTTCCCACTTTCTCTTTTCCCACTAAATTTCTCCGTGGATCCTCTGATGTGGGTTTGCTAAGAAAGCGGCCGTGGCTGAGGGAATCCCAGAGGCAATAACCATTCCAGCCTCTTCTTAAATCCCTTCGTTTTTACCCAAGTACAGTGCGTTTCTTCTCAAAACCAGCAATTTACCAATGTACCTTTATCATATCATGCATGATGCATCATCATGCATGATGCATTATTATGCATCATATTTAGAAACAAAGAAAAAGCAAATGTTAGGACTTTGGTTACAGAAATGAGTGAAAATGCCGTTATTTCACTTCTGGGAGTGCAAATAGGTTTTATACATTTCAGAGCAGTTTGCTTTGAAATGAGCCAATTCCTGTTCAAAAGATTAACACTGTACAAAAATCTGAACCAATTCCTAAAATGCACAGACACTAAAATGTGCCTTGCCGAGTTTCAGTGACAAAACTTTATCAAGGGATTTGTAAAATGCCCTGAGCGCCTAGGCATTGCTTTCATAACTCAGGAGCTGCGTTCGACATTATTTGAAAGTAAGAGAGATGTGTAAGTCCTAAGAAAACAGTGTTATACCTTTGCAGAGTAAAGCTCCCATAGGAAATGGAGCGATTACATACAGAGCGTCTTTTTTGCTTTTATGTGGTGACAAAATGTATAGGGTATGTGTGAAGATGTCGGGATTTTAAAACCAATTTACTTCCACATTTGATTTGTACATATAATTTTTATATATTGTAATATATTGTTGTATACTTGTATGAAATGTATAGAAGCACTATTGCAGGAAAAACGCTCTGTAGCTATACATTTTTGACAAATCGAAGAGAGGCGGATTTGTTCTTCAATATCCATAAAGTGAGAATCCGGCTTAAGTTGAAGTCGATAAATTCGGGATTTGAAAAATTTATTGAGTGCAAGTAGAAACACTTTCTTTTACTTATATATGTTGCCTGAGGCGGATACTATTGCATAATATAATAAATATACAAATGATACTATTTGCAGTACTATAAAGTACAAAGTGTACTACATACAATACATATACTTATACAGTTTACTGTATAAAGTATCCATAACTTTGCTGGTGTATTTTGACATTGCAGATTTTGAACGGATCTGCAATTATCAAGCATGATTAAACCTAAGAAAATCTCTGGCGCCAATTGCTGCCAAGATAGGTATCATTCAAAAATCGCAAAATTGGAAGTTTGTGTAAAGTTTAAGCAGATATTTAAAGGTACAAAGTGTACATAAAATTTTTAAGTTATATATTTATCATATTTTCATGCCTTGCTTGCAAACAAACAAAGCCGTGTTCCATTGCAAACAGAAATTGACCTAATTCAACAACATAAATTATGCAAAAAAATCAAGTGGTACCATCTAACCTCTTATTTTCTATGTCAAATTTCTAAATGCAAAGTGACTGATTACAATTTTTTAAAACTCAAATATTCTCTCAGAGCTTTCATTCGATTTCCAATAGAAACACTTGAGGGTGTTCAATTCATGTAAAGTATGGTTTATGGATTTCGTTGATAGAAGAACGCGGTTTAAGTTATATAGAAGTCTGGGTCATCGATTGTTCCCAAGTTTCTCCGTTAAACTATACAGTGTGTCACCAGAAATGTATTCTGAAGGTATTAAGCAACGGTTTTCATTTATTTTGAAAATTTTGGAAGTAGAGAATTTTGAAACAAAGTATGGAATATATCATAATATATAACCATTGACTTCAAATGCCTAATTATAAGCAACTTGCTTATTGTAGAGTTTTCCATTAGTAAAAGAGTGCCCGAGAACGGTATAATATTCAAAATGGTAAAGGCTGTTTAAGCAGTAAATGGCATGTTCGTAAAAATAAAACATAATGAAAGGTTACGAAATGGGAGACAATCAAAAGAAGAAGCATTGTGAGACAGGTAAATATCATAGAAGACTCCCACGTCCTCCCCGTAACATCAATTGTTATTCGCCTTTCTATAAATGTCTCTCATGCACACTTATTTCATGGGAAAGTGTCCTGTAAAATTCGTAGAACTATAAATAGGATAACATTTCTACAAATTATACGTAACGAAAATGAATCAGTTGCACTTATGCCTAAAGTAACACAATGAAGATGGTTTTAAAGTGCATTTATTATTGAGACACTTAAAGTCCTCAGTTGACAAAGCGGTATCTGTTATCGGTTGCAAATCACTGAAAAAGGTCTGTCAAGGGTTAAACTAATCACATTTATCCAGCAATTAGGAAAATATAGAGCTTTTTATATTACCACTTTAAAATACGTAATACGGCCTGTGTTTTCCTATGGCGTGAAAAACTGGATTAATTAAGTGCCACACAGTACCAAAGTTAGCGTTATCAAAAATTAAAAAAAATGTTCACAGCTTGTCCTCAGTTTTAAAAAAATCAAACTCAGCAAATACCACAAAGCTTTAAAAAATAAAATTTCATAAGCCATTACTTGACTTAAATTTACTTAATTTATAATATTTTGTATCACTTACAAATTTTGTCATCTAAACTATTTTTTTCACAAATGTTGTATCGATGGAGATTTGGAACGCCATATTGTAATTTCAAAAAGAAAAGTAATATCGGGGGCTAGTAAGTCAAGCCGTCAAACGACGGCCAAATTCTTTGTGAGAGTCAGAAGCTTAGGATAAAATTGAATTGAATTTACATATTAAAAAAAACTCAAGTTTCACTTATATCCACTTTTGGTCCTAACATACTTCGCGGGTTGTGACAACTTACTTAAATTTTAAATTTTGGAAAATCAAACAAAGTTGTCCTAACAATTACCGTAAGAAAATGCACAAAACTGTCACTGTAAGATTTACTTTTCCGTATATTTCCTGTTAGCATCTGGGCACGACTCTGAAAGCCAGAATTATGTTACTTATGTTACTTTATACTCGTCGTATTTTGGAGTAGTGCAATATCGGACTTCGTAAGTTAAACTGTAAAATGACCCTAAACTTTACGTCTGCTCCACTCCCAGCCTCCGCCATCTCATAAATTCCCACCGGAATTGTCAAAGTTGAGAGACAGCAACCCACATTGGCCGCACAGACCTCTTTTTTTTGCAAAAAGCCTAGTAGAAAAAGCCTAAAAAGTTTGTTTAGTCTCCTTTACAACCTCCTATGATTTATTCCTAACGAAATTGTCTCTTACAGTTTTGACAGTCTCAAAGTTTCTCTTCTTATTTTCAATCCAAATAGAGACGTCAGGTGCTATTTTTCGACTCCAAAATATTCCATATTTATCCTAGCCCTCTTCAAAATGAGCCCATTTTCAAAAGAAGAAAAAAATTTCAAACTGTTCAAATAAGAATACGAAAAAGTAGTTTTCTCCTTTTCAGATAAATATTGGACTTTTCCTTCTCCTTTGCCCTGTGGTTTTAATTTATTTAGGTGAAGGCTAAGGTGGTGGTGGGCACCGTTATTTTCAATTTTAGGGACACCATAACTCAATTAGATGGAGTTCAGTCTGAAATTTACTACACGGTGACCGAAATCGGACATTTAAGAAGATAGTTTTTATCTATCTAAATATGCACAAGATACTGAAAATATGGGCCAATTTGTAGCCGCGTCTCAATACAAATATTGAGATCTGATAAGACTATGTATGCCTTCTGCAAATAGAAGAGTCGTGTGCACAAGTCAAATAAAGTTTTCCTTTTACTGCTCTCAAGATAATTTTAATTGGGCCTCATATCTCATGTCAAAACGATTTAAGCTTATTTGAACAAAATGTCGGTCACTTTGATCAAAATTTCAAACATCCTCTAAAGTCGTTTTTTTTTACATTTTAAAGCCCAAAAAGAAAGTTTTGTTAAATAGAAATAAACAAGAGAAAACAATATCAAAAGACAAATAAACACTTTTAACTATAAAAAGTTGTTTTTTTGAAATTCTTGTAGTTGCAAAGCATTTTCAGATTTTAAAGTTTTATTCAAACAGCTTGTAGCAGAGTGAGTTGTTCTGAACGCTCTTTTGTTAAAAATACAGTGAAATTCAAAACAACCTATTCCAATATTTAGTCCACTTAACTCCTTCTCTACTTTCTTTTAAATTGCAACTATTGCAAAACTTGGTTTGAAAAATGTAACCTGGCCGTCTCAAAGCTACCTGACGAGAACTAGGTTGCAATGTGCACAAATTGGAGGAAGGAAGAACGTGATTCATCGTGGCGTTTATTTTGAGGGAAATTTCCATTAAGGCGAAGTAATTGGATCACTAATATTGATTGTGCAATTGATTTGGAAATTTAAACACGCAGGGTAAGGAGGAGGTGATTCTGAAATGTTTCAAAATCGATAGCACTCTAAGGTCAAAATAAAGCAAATATTGGCGAGAGGCATACATTACGTTTCTAAAATTCTCTCATCCTTTGTCAAATCGACATCGATTAGCGTCCTTTCACTTTGTACTGAGATTGAGAGCTCTCTCCATCAGACATGCATATCTACTCGAAAAGTATTAATTTCAAACAGCTTTACTATTTCTCGGCTGCTCAAACATTTCAGAGGACTCGTGTATATACAGTAAAGATAATGAGAAAGGCTTAACAAAGGGCTTTTAGAACGAAAGCGTTTTGTCTTTTTGAGAAATGGAATTGAAAACAAAATACAAAAGTTTTGTGACGATTGGCTGCATTACGTTGTCACGATTCCCGAGTCGACATTTCAATTTCGAGTTTGCCGCTATGAATCTAACTATATGTGTACCATATATAACACCATTATGAAACGTGTGGGATGAAAACTGGAAGATCCATAATTGAATTTGTAAATTTAAAAAAAAAATGTTCTTTCAAAACATATTCAAATAATTTTGATTCTGTTAGAATATCTATCAAAGCAATTTTGTTAAAATACCTTTATTTATATGTCATGCAATTTTTGGTTCTGTAAGAAACCAAAAAAAATATCTGTAATTACGTTCTCAATGGATTTTATTTTCCACAAAATCATAAATCAAAATTTTGGAAGTGAAATTATTGGTGCTTTGCGGCAACTTATCTGACGTTAAATTATTGGATCAATGAATCAATGCATAGTTTAGTTTCGATTTGAGCCTTCAGCTAACCACGAGTCATAAAAATTACTTGTTTAGGTTAAATTGTTGTATTTTGTTTATATTAAAATTTCTAATAAATTACGAACTGGTTCATATTTTCCTTTCACATTGAATACTGTTGCTTATACTGTATATTCTCAGGTGCCTCATAAAATGCAAGCTCCCATCCAGTATTTTGTACATTTATTGTACAGAAAGTGTTTTCACACATTGTGTAACATGGTTGTAAATGTGTAGTATAACTGTGTTGTATAAAGGATTTTATATTGTAAATAATATGTTGAACTAGTCTAATAGTCATAATTGCTAATGTTGAGCTGCCATTCAAAGCCGAAGGTGTGCTTGGCTAGCACCCAGCAAAATTTGCATCTAGAAGCAATTTTACGGTTCGGAGGCTTTAATTCTAATGGATTAGGTTCTACGTCCAAAACTTCGTTTCCTTCTACTATATATTTTGTTACTTATTATGTTATACGGATTCGTATTTCACGTAGGCGGAATAAGTGAAAGGGCCTAATGCACTCCTGGGCCCTCCTCTCACACCGCAACCAGTTAAATAACTTTTAATGTAATTATGCAGCTGTAATTAAAAACTTTCTCAAAATACCCCAAGAGCCAACTCATTCTAATATCACACCCGACAGGCACTCTGCCCTCTTCTTTGTTCTATGCTTTTTCAAATGAAAAAAGAGAAAAGAGACAAAAATGAGAAAACTTTTTTCTCTCTATTTCTAAAATAACAACCCTAATAAGTGCCTTTTATATAGAATAAAAAAAACTTGAAATGTAAATGAAGGGGGTCTCTTTAATGAACTGGGGATTGTAAACAAGCCTTTACCGTTCTTAATTGGGAGGAATTTTCGAGTTACATTGTTTTCCCTCCCTTTCAAAAACTCTTTTTGTTATAAAGAGTCAAGTTTGAGTTTCCTTTATAGAAAAAGAGTTTTGAGCTTCTATTAATCAACGTCTCTTTGAGCTAGAATTTTGCTCCTATTGAGCTAAATTTTGCTCCCTATTGAGCTAGTTTTTGCTCCTACTTAGCTAAATTTTGCTCCTATTGAGCGACTCCTGCTGTCACGGTAGGTTAATTAGTGGGTAACATTCTTGAAGTCACTTTTTGATAGACTCTAGTGACATGGGGGGAGTAGAGTTGGGCAGTAGTTTATTTTTGACTCACTTCCAGAACCCCATTATTCTTCCATCCTTCCCTTTTGCTGAAAATCAATCAATCAAGGGGAAAATGGATTTTCCCATTTTGTGCTTTCACTACCACTCCCTTCCACTCGGCCCATTCTAAAAGGGTCTAGATTCTAGAGAGGCAGATAGGAGAGAACAGCTTTAGATAGGAGTAGCAGATAGGAGACCTAGATAGTACGCCACACTAGATACTATAATTCTCGACATACCCACAAGACTAAAGACTCTTCAACTATCAACGAACCTTTCACTTGCATCATCATCTCCGCAGTGGAGGCTAATAGGAGTACTTGAGTAAAAGAAGCACGGATTGAAAATCATGTTGTTTCCATTTAAAATTCATTCCCTAACTCTCTCGATATCCGTCTCTACGAGTTACGCTCAGCTAGTTTAGCCGCTTCTAACATAAATTTTTTAGTTTTTCTTATCTGAGGCACACCGAACATGGTTTTCGAAAATCGAAAAATGCCTAGAGTAGGTTAAATTCCGCCTGTCGGCATCCGCTAGATTTGAATTACTGATTGCATTCTGAATTTTGAAAATAGAATTGAACTAGGTTTTTGGAAAGGAAGACGAAAGTTTGTGGCTTATAAATCTACACATAGTTGGAAAAGTGATGTGTTTAGGAAACAAAGATACTTGAAAAAAACACAAGAGTTATAGGTTTCCGCATGACATGAAACTGCGGACAGAAATAAAAGGTTTCCTAATGCAAGTTTCCTGTAATTCCGTTTGCGGATAAAGCAGTTATTCGAAAAAAAGGATGAAAGAGGGGTTGACTCCTTTGTTTTAAAATTAAGTTAAGCAATTAAGGTTACAATTAAGTTAAATTTAGAGTTAGCGGATATAAAATTAGTAACAGGAAGTTAAAAAACTTGATGGGAAATTGATTTACTTGAGAAACTAAATTGAGTTAAGTCAGAATTTTGTTTGACAACCTACGCAAGCACCGAAATTGGTAAAATTTCCTGTATCATTTTAATACTTTAGATTTTAAAATGCTTCTTTTTGTCAAAATTGGGTATAGATAGGATTCGTTGTAGTGTGAAAAATTTGTAATACTAATTTGATGGGTAACATATGTGTTCGGCATAAATATCGGTTGCCTTGATAGTTCAAGGTTTGTTCTGCTTTGTGTGTAAATGCTAATGCTGCGCAAAATTGCATATTGTTGACTGGAGTAACACGCTATTGATAAAAAGCTTGTAGTACTTCAACCAGATAATTTTGTAGGTTGCAAATACCGCCTTTGTGCTAAAGGCTGGCGTTGCACTGAAGTGGAATTTTGGTGTAATTTCAGAAATGGGCTATATTTCTTTTACTTTGTGTTTTTTTTTTCTGAAATCGATTCGCAAGAATTTTTTGACGTTTATTTGCTGCGCGTCTCGTTTTCCGGTTAGGTTGAGATTGCCCTACTGCTTTTGCTTTTGAACAAAGCACTTGCTCACCCGGAATGTTCTACACGAGGAACTTTCGAACAAAGGGCGTCGAATTTTTTGGGTGGTTTATCTGTTAACTCAAATTTTTGTACATTCCGACTCTTATTGTTACTTTACCTGTGTATTCTGAAAGTCTAATCATCATTTTAGCAGTGGGAAGAAATAATATAATCTACAAACATCCCACACAACATTATCCCCGTCATGAAGCGTGAAATATCCACTACAATAACATATCTTATCTTATCTTTGAAATATTTAAAATAGCTAAACATATGTCTGAAATATATGAGTACAGTGGAAATACTTATTATTTATAATATTAGTAAAGCTCATGTTTGATGATTTAACTTAAACAAAAATGGTTGTTTAGTGTGCCGTATATTGTGAATACTGCTGACTAAAGGCATAGTTCAGTAAACACGATTACCAATAATAGCGACCTAGAAGATATTACAGGGATATATCTATAGAGATACTATCGCTTGGACTACAATTTTGCAGGAAACCAGAAACTGTCGTATGGGATACTATCTTATGTACTATTTTTCAAGGGATATTTTTTTCTATAGACCCACTTTACCTGAGAAGAGAAAGGCGAGCATCGGCCATCACGAAGGCTCCGAAGACAATAAAAATGGCGGAAGTGAGCCCAAGCACGGCATTTGACGAGAAGATCCACATACGATAGTACTCCATCGAGTCGCGAATTGTCCTCCCATCTGTAATCCCCGCCCGCACCCCATGCATCCCCCCATCTGACTCCCTGCTCTGCCCCCGCTCCTTCATGGGGGGTTCCACTTTCGTTCCGGTCCCACTACATATTACCCCAGTCACTTTGAATTATTCCCTTCGGAAGGTGGAGGAGTAAATCAATAGGTCAAATCCTCTCACTTTCACTTCCTCTTAACTCGACTTTCACTTCCCGGCAGTCCATAGTAGAGGGGTCAGCGTCACGGCACCACTTGCCCATCCGTGTCCACGCATGCCCAACGCTGCTGTCACGGAAATCCGGTGACCTTCCTCACTAATTCTTAAAACTTTCACTGAACTTTCACCCAACTTTTGTCATTTTCGATTGGGCCTTGTCTATTCTCTCGAAAATTTCTTGAAAGTCGAGAAGGGCTTTCTCCACTTTCTCCGCCTCCTCGTCAGTGCCTCTTGTTTCTAGAAAATGAGAAAACAAAGAAGAGTTGCTGTAAGAGTTGTAATTTGGAAAGGCTCAAATTTGGGCCTCTCTCTTTGCCCAACTGCGCTGGACTGCAATTAACGACCCTTGTGTTTAATGCATGCTCCTCTGAGTACAGAGAAGTTAAGCTCCTTTCCACAGACTGCCTAATGACTCCCTATCTAGAGTTAATGGAAAGTGAAAGTTAACTTTTACGTTTCTACTCGTGAAAGCATTTTGGGCAAATCGAAGGAAGATGAAATTGAGAAAGTTGTGGCGTTGGCTGTCACTTTGCAAATGAATCAGACAAATTCGGAGGCATTATGTCTATGGCAGAAAGAGAAAGTTCGCTTTCACCCATCATCTCCGCTCGGCCCACAGCCCCCACCCACACACCGCACCTTCTGAGAGGAGGCAAAAAGGTTTAGCAACCGTAAGGATTAGGCAATGAAGAGACATCAAAATAGAAGAGAAATTAGGCTACGGACATTTTGAAAATGAAATGTTGGGAATTTAGGTTTTTAGTAGTGCAGCCCTGCAGGGGATGCAACTTGTTATCCATTTTATAATTTCCGCTTGCTTTCTCTTTTCCGGCTTTAAGTGCACAACAAAGTTACTCGGGTGAAAGTTCGTGAAAAAAGTTGTTTTGTGGTAAAAAAAAAAAGACATTCAAGTGAATTGAGAGCATAGAAAGGTTATCTTTAAATACTTTCACCTAACTTTCACCTAACAAAACTAAAAGACAAAACTAGTCTGTAGTGTATTCAATTCTACTCATCTAAAACCGTGCCTATATAGTGTTATCTATGAGATTTTAGATCCTACTTTTAATTTTTTTTTTTAGAATTTCATCAAAAAAAAATTGACACATTTTTTTTGTTTCTTAAATGTTGAGATATAATTGTAATGGTACTGGTAGAAGCATATATGTGAATAAAAATGAAAATAAATTTATACGCATCATAATTACAAAATTACTTGTACCAAACTTTCAATTTATTATTTCATTATTTTTGTAAATGGCCTGTTTTGCTACTTTAATGTAATACCTCCAAAGGCTTTGACAAACAGAAACGGAACGTAATTTGAGGTAAAATCCCCTAGGTATTTCTCAATACATTTTAAATGACAATCAGGGTATGTTCGATGCCTTCTACTGAAAGCAATACCGACGGTATTTGGCCAATAAAGCAAGATTTCAAGGACAGGAAATTAAGTTTTGTTTTCCACAGTGTTGCACTTTCAATACTATTTTGTCGACATCGCCGACTCAGAGGGACAGAAACACACAGTCAACAAGATTTGTAGTACTTGTTATATTATAGGGTATTTTGACAGTTTTCACGTTGGTGTTGTCGACGCTCCAGATATAAAAAGGAGAAAATACAAGCGCTGTTTTGTGTGGCGGCGCAGTATAATGTTGGCGTTGTAACTTAGCTAGTTTTCGACAGTTTTGCGCTTTCTTTACTATGTAACCTGTTTTTTGTTATGAAAAGTGGAAAGCAGAAAGACTGTGGTACGTTACATGGCAATATAGTAATTCTAGATGCTTGTTGTATCAAAGCGACGATTTAAATATTTTAATAATTCTTAATTGCTAATGGCTTTTTCACACTTGATTGCGATACTTTTACTTTCTCTTAATCATTTGACAAGCCTATAAGATTAACTAAATAATGTGTACGCTGTATTAATAAAACCATATGAAAATGTCAAAATAAGTGTTAACATGTTGTTCGTGGGTTAGCCATATATCAATAAAGTAAAAACGAATGCATGTTGTATCAAAGTCAGTTTTCGATAGTTTTGCAATTTCGGATACATCTTTTGTCGACGTATGTGACCGGAAGAGTAGAGAACGGAGGTTTAGTTGGATGTATTACATATGTAGAAACTACTAGGTTTGATGATAGTTGCAAACAAAAAAGCCAAGACTAACACAAAATGCCTAGTGCGGTAGAGTCTACTAGGTACAGTACTATAGAAAGCATGAAACGTTTCTACACTTTTGTCTTTTCGAAACTATGTCACCTACGTTTAGGGCCGGAAAAGGCGGAAACGGATGTTGAGCTTGATGTGATAGTGCGGTGGAAGCCTATCATATGACTCTCATGAGCCATGACTTATCTCCATGCTATCTGCTCCATCCTTGAAAAGGTCGAAGTGGGAGAAAGGAGGAGAAAAGGAAGACGAAGCGAGGCCGCTTTGAGTGACAGGTCAAGACGAGAGCTAAATAGAGCAGAAATTTACTCATTTTTACTACGCGCTCTCCTAGAACCGTCTTCCATTGTCACCCACAAATTTGTGGCCTCTCTCCACAAAATTGCTACTAAAAAACGAACCACAACGACGAATTTTCGCGTTCTACGCTAAAAAAGAGCAGCCTCATTCTCCCCATATTTTGGAGTCAAGACGGAATGATGGACGATGGAAATGCCAATTTTTTGGCATATATCCTTAATCTCATGCTCTCGAACACACGCTCCTTTTTTTTTTACCATGCACGCGTACATAATTTAGGGCCTTCTTCTCAGACCGCCTTCTAAAACAAAAAGACATCGCTTTCACGCCCGCGAAAAGAGGAAATCGTTTTTAAAATGTCATTTTTGTGAGAAATTGTGGAATCTGCGGGGGCAATGAGAAATGGTCGCAAGTTTTACGAAGAGCTGGAGAAACAAAAGCGGTTTGAAAACAAAAAGAGCAGCGTTCAGCGTTTCAGTTTTTCAGCGATTAATCACGCACTCTCAGTTTCTAGAATTCAAGGCTCATCAGTTTTTGCAAGTGTCAAAAGAGCCTAATGATAAAAAGAGTTGAATTAGAGTTTTGGTAAATTGAAGAGTCAAAAGTTGAAAATTTCCCCTGACTTTTTTGTGAAGATTTCTATACTCACATGCTCCTTTAATGCTACTCTGCGTTTTTGTAGTTTCCATTAGTGAGATTAGAAAGTTTTTTTTTTTAATTTAAAATTCTTTGAAAATCTGGGCTCACTCAAGCTGAAGACGTGGAATCAATTTCAAGTAGATTTCGAAAATAAATCAAAACAGAATTGAATGAAAGAAAAGAAGTTGGATAAATTCGTTCTAAAGCTCTCAGATGGACAAGAGGGAATTAGATGTAGGCAGGAGTGTGTCCAAAAGTTGTTTGAACAAAAGTGTGCTTCAAACTTGTTCTAAAAAAAAATTTGGACTCGCATGTTAGCACAGCTCTTCGTAGATCTGAAGCTTAGATGTTATGCGAATCTTTCATCCTTCTTCAAAAGCAGAAACGAAAACGACAGGCAATCTAGAATAGTTTTGCAAAAAAAAATCTTCAGGCGCAGAGAAATTATACGCTCAAATGAGTTCCGATGTACTGAACGTCATTTATTTACCATTTTACAAAAGAGCAAAAAAAAATACCACTACTTCTCCATAATCAATCATCCATAATACAGTAAACAATTCTTTTGTACAGTCTATCTTTGTACAAAATGTAGCGCATTACTAAAAAAATTCAGGTATAGAATAAGTTAGATCTAGTACCAAGAACTATCTTTGTATATACTCAAAACACATGTTGCCTAATATCCCTATGAAAAAATTATTCAATCCAATTTTCGGTGTTTTTAAGAGTTTTTTTTTTAATTAAATGTGCGTCTGTGCAAGTGAATAGTATTTTTGTCTTTCTGCACTTTCAACTGAATTCAAATTTGTGCCGAATAAGTTAGTACCAAAAAATTAAGACTTTTTTCAATTCTTTTTGTTTAGTTTAATGTGCGTTACGTAAAAATTCTTGTCAACTTATCAATTTTTGCTTGTGATACATGCCATGCCTTACTTGCCAAAATAATTGTCTTATTGTTTTCTGTGCGTCCGTCCGTCCGTATTTCAATTTGCACTTCCAAACTATAACCTTTCGAACCAAATTCTTTTGCGGGTTTTTGCTAGTATTATGGTAAATATTAGAGTGCTATACATCAAGTTACTCAACTCATCTCATTCTAAAAGTGCTTATTTTTTAAGAAAAAGCAATTTTCCAAAAAATCTTGACTAATAGCCCTATTATTTTTCAATTTTTGTTTTCAAAAATAGCCTAATCGGATTCTGTTTTTCCAGTCGTGAATGCGGTTACTATGGTTACTTTTTCGAAATAGGAGACACTTTTGACATGTTTCTTGCAAAATGTTTAGTACAAAGTAGTTTCCATTCTACTCCCGTTCTGGCAACAGTACCCACTAGCAACCAATGTAATACTTTCATAACTCAAAGGGACGTAATTGCTCTTCCGATTTATAATCTTTTGTTAGAATCTGACTTTCTGCCAGATCAGCACAAAGTATTACGAACATTCATCACACATTGTCAACCCAATATTTCGCCATCATTGTACTCGCCTGCCAAATTCCCAAAATTACTTTCTCTTGTCCATTTCCAAAGCAACGGCGAGCGAATACGTAAAAAGAGGGAAAAAACGGCAGGGAAAAAGTGGCTTAGGCCTTTCTTCCTCCGAAAAATAGCCTCAACTACGGAAACGGAAAAAACAGGCCTAAAGAATCCGCTTTCACAGAAAAAAAAAAACCTCTCAAAATGCGTTTTTCAAGACAAGATAATCAGACAGGGCGGAATTCCTGAGTAAGACATCGCTTCACATCGCAAGACATCGCGAGCCTCCAGGAAAAGATTAGTTATACAAATTCCTTAGCCGTCTACTGTCCATGCAAATCAAACTACTCCGTTGTGAGCCATTAGCGAAACGAATTCTTTGTGTATATAATTTCCCTCCTCCTTCCGCTCCGTTTTTCTCATGAAACGCACTTTTGTTTCCAAGTTAAATTAAAAAAAACAGCTTGAACTGAAAAACTTAATAATGGAATAGAACAAAGGGAGATGTGGAAATTGCGTCGTTTTCAGAAACCCCACTTTTTCGTCATCTCACTTATTTGTCCTTTGAAGGTGGAGTGCGCTTCACTAGTTTTTCGTTTGTAAAACAGTGGAATACGTTTTGAAGAGGATGAGTGGGACTTGAAAAAAATCAGAAATAGGTCGCCATGGCAACCGCCTTGTTATGGACTGCTTAAAATTTTGGGCGAAACGTGCCAGATAAGCGTTTTGGAAGAAATGAAGAGAGGATTAGAAGCTTTGAGCCGTTTAGCTGCATTCATTGGATTAAGCTGCAAAGTTAAGTCAGAGCGGTGCACAACTCGAAAAAGAGAAAATTTCGGTAGATTCGGGACAGGAAATCCTACAACAAATATTTGCATACGCAAATCGAAACAGCACACTTATCCTGCTTCTTGAAATACTCTTTTGATTGAAAATTTGTAGAAAAACACAAAACGATACTACACATTGAGAGCATAAACACAACGTAATGTTGTGTCGCCTTAACTAAACTCTTTGTAGTTACGTAACCTCAAAAATCAAGTGTACTGAAAAAAATTTTTCTAAAAATATTGGAAACTTTAAAGACGTTCTTTGTCAAATACCGGTACAGCCGTAGTCAAATAAATTTCTTAACGGCGTAAAATAGAATAAATTTGTCTCACAATTAATAGCTTTTAAGTTGTAATACTGGATTACTACGTATTATTTTCTATACATTACACGATCCTAAAATAACAAAATTACAAAATTACAAAATTATTATTAAAATTGTATTATTGATGATTTAATTAAGAATTTTAGAGACGTTTTCCTAAAAAAAACATTGAGATAATAACATATTTTGAAAATAGTAATTTGCCTTACATGATTTTCTATGCACATTCAATTTTTTGACACACGAATGCTAATGTAATGTCTCTAGCATCGGTTGCTACAAATAAGCACAAACAAGCGACTTGTTTATTGTGTTTACAGGATATACGGTTGCCGTTACTGGAAAGTTGCCGTTCAAACAATTTTGTTTGAACGGCTTTGAAACCGTATCATAGACCGTTTCAATTTCGACGATCCCAACTTTGGACCCCGTTGTATGAAATAATGAATCTTGAAACTTTCTCCTCCTACTTCTCCAGTAAGTCCAGGTTCCAGCTTTCTCCAGAGAAAGGAGACATCCCCCCAAATGCGCACTTTATTAAGACAAGCTCAGAATTCCAATTCCATAAAATTTGCAACACTTCATCTCCTTCGTGGAACTAACTTTTGAAAAGTGTGAAATGTGGAATCTGTTGAGCGAGGAGGAGGTCTGTCTTCCCTCAATTTTACACAGCTCAACGCCAGGAACAGACATAAATTCAATTCAACCTTCTGCCAAATAGGCAACTCAAAGGAAAATCAAATTAACCACCATCGCCAAAATCTTTGCTCCTCCGTGAAAAACAGGTTTCAAATTTAGGAAAATTAAATTTTTCGTGTGGAAGTAACTCTCCAATTTTAATTTTCTGTAGAACATTTGCCTCTTGTCTGGAAATTTTTTATGTAAATACGATGTTCGGCAACTCAATCAATCGCTGATTTAAACAATATATTGTAACTTTCCATCATCAAAAATTCAAATCATCCAATACTTTTGAAGCGTAGTTGAAGTACTACTACGTTCTATGTAAATAAATGATCACTGTCTGACAAATCTTAATAGGTACTATTCTATGGCAAACCGAAGGGTTACTATTGTACAAAAAAAACTGAAAACTGAAGAGCTACAATAGAGTAACCAAACTTAAATCTACTAAAAAAAATAATAAATAAAACAACAAAAATATTCTGGATATTTAGGTTCAGATTGTTGAAGATTTATGTTCAGAAACTTTGAAAAAGGCAGCTGAATGTCTGTTATCATGCTCTAGAACGGAATGTTCTGTTCAAATAGCCACTTGAAATGTGTTGTTACGAGGCAAAGTGAAGAGTGTATACACGTCTTTTTGAAGAACTAGGTTATGATTTACGGCGAGGAGTTGTAAGACAGGTACTTATCAGCTTTGCAAATATGAATCCTTGGCTTATATTCACACCCAATCTTAGGAGCCTGTTCTATGCAAATTATTTGGACAAGAGGGAAAATTCATTAGTCAAATTTTCCGCACCAGTGCTCTGCAAACTTTTGAAGCTAAAAACAAAACGCGTTTCAAGTCTTGTCTGTTTCGTAGACGATTTTTGGATAGAGCCTGCGCCGCCTGCCTGTGAAAAAGTTCAGGTTTGCCTCTCAAAAAAACAATAGGTCAAGAGTAACAAATGGTAAATTTGGAAAGTTGGAATTGATCCCCCGGGCCTGCGGCACTTGGAATGCGTTTCACTTTGCGTCTTTGCGGTTCTAACCTCTGCGGTCTGCATTTCCCGTTTCATTTTGAATGTGCTCTGTGAAGTACTCGAAAGGAAATTCCACTGAATAATCAATAGTAATCTCACAACTAATTTTGCCCCCGAGTCTACTTAAATATTCTCCTCGAAGACAACGTTTAGCTTGCATTATTTCTACCCCACTTACGAGAATTCCGAGTCAAGAGGATGGAACTGGAGGACTTACCAGTATTGACAGCTTTCAAGTTGGAAGGAACCCAATAGTTAAGCCGGCTGAAATCCTAATAGAAGCTGCTGGAGACGGAAGAAAGTAATTTTTTTACTGAAAACTATCTCAACTATCCTGGTTGGCTCTCAGAAGAAAACTGAAGACGAGTGAAAAGCGAAAAGAGAAAGTCTTCCTGGATTTTGGCGCATCACTTTTGCAAATGGCAATTCGGAATAGGTGCGGAAGGTGACGCTCAGCATGGAATTGACATTTTTTGGTTTGTGAACCATCGCTTTTAAATTCAATTTTATTCTTGTTCTTATAAATATATATATCAGTTATCAAATGTTTTATAGTAGTAAAAGTTAAGTTTTATTATGATTATGAATAACGCAATTTTGTGATTACCAATGTGCTATAAAAGTAAATATAGCAATAGCAGAAATTTTATAAGTTATAAATTATTTCAAAACATAGATTCAAACCCCGACCGTATGAGTTTTTGCTATACGTCTTCACCCATAAGATACAGTGAATTGCTTAGAATGATCAAAAAGATTGTTCAAATACTTCCTGCTTTGAATTATAATAAGCACATTATACCAACTAACGAAGATAAGGGTATGTTTTGTTAAACTGTACAACTTGATACTCTCTTGAATTTAAAAGTGTTACCCTTTCATTCGCTATTTTTATTTTGTACGCAACGTACTCGGTAAGTATTGCAATAATTGCTAACAGAACAGATACACTGTATATATAGAACATGACTCTAATTTTTGTATTCAAGGTTAGCGCTCTTGGAACTTTTGTTTGGTCTACTAAATTCCCAAGTCTTGCGCGAACATCTTCCAAAAAATGTCTCCAATATAGACTTTTTTCAATTTCATAAACTTTGTCATTAAAACCCGCCTCTACGAATGCTCCCACATCTTTACTAAATTCATTCGAAGCCAGGTGCAATGGGCTGAGTGTTATTCCCCACTTTGTGCTACTCAGCAAATGCGTTCTGTCTTCCAACACATAAAAGCGTGATCTGTGTTCATTGGGATCTAGTTTACTCACCTCCAAAATCTTGCTCAACATGTCAACAGAGTCAATATATAAGTTGTTGTCGCAAGTAGATAGCTCTTCTTCGATATTCTTGTGACAACTCATTGGTAGAGTGTTACTCGCCAACTGGAGTAAAAGTTTACCCTGACGCGAATCTATCTGGGATAAATTGAAAATATCTTGTGATTCGGCCATTTTTGCCAATAAATCTAGTCTCATTTCCATGGTTCCAGGAATTTCGTTCACTATCCCCAAAACTTCATTATGAATTACATATTGGGCACAGCTTTGAATTACTCCCGACGCTACACCCGGAACCCTTTGCCAACCTTTCAACACCGACTTAATTGGCGTATTTAAACTATCTACTGAGCTGCAGCAATTAGCCTGTACAGTTTCGTAGTGACTCGTTACTGAAGTATATCCTAGAGCAATTGCAGCTTCTAACGAGTCAAGACCAGCTATGTCAAAAGGCTTAACAAGTGACGTAATTACTGTGCCCTTGTACCCGTTCGATAGTACAATTCCCGACATAATGAAAAATGCGAACACGATAGAAAATGATAGGAGTTTGAACTTTGGTGGTGTAATGCCGAAGGACTCTTCGAGAAATATAGATATTATAAGGAATGGCAAGATATCCTGTAGTTCAGAATATACCGGAAAAACCACATATATGATACATGGCAGAGTGCTAATCGAAATAAGAGCTAACCAAGTCGCTGTTGTAAATGGTTGAATATAGTCGTAGAAACCGATTTTGGTGTTCGCACCGGAGCAGGTAACACCAGCTCTATTTACGTCGGTTATCGGAACAAACATGACATCGGAGCTGACGTACTCGGGAGCGTATGGCTTTAAGCTTACTTCGACCACCCAGAGACGTGGGCCCAAATATTTCGATAGTACTGCAGATAGAGTACTATTAAGCTTGTCCGCATGAATGAGGTATGTACTGTTAAATTTGTGTCCGATAAACGGTGCAATATTTCTTTCAAGTCGCCATGTACCTGGATAATAAATTTTCTCAAAGGGTTTCAGAGGTTCTAGAAGATGAGAGAACACTATGAGACTAATATTTTGCTTCTTGAATGCTGCAACTCTGCTCATAACTTCCGTAAGCCTGAAACCTGAAATAGACCAACACACTGTATTACATGTGCAAGGATCTGATGAGTATAGAGCACATACTGCATACTTAAAACATACTATCATGACGTGACTCTTACATTGTTAGCATTATGTACTATATTTTACTAACACATGTAAATTTTTCAGGTTATAAAGTAGTGTCAACTACTTTATGTTTTCGTTCTGTCTGTCCGTCCGTCTAGCCGAGTAGCCCGAGTATCTCAGAAACTACTAAACATATCTCAAATCTGTTTTCGGATATAAGTTCCTTGAGTTCTGGTCCAGTTCAAGTTTGTTTTGTTTGAGCGGAAGTGACTACCTTGGGGGTCAAAGGTCAAGGTCAAAGTAAATCATTCTATGACAAGGTGACCCTTACAAAAGTTTTTCCACATATAAAGGGGAGCAACACTTGTATAGGACACTTCTCTCTGTCACCCTACCATGACCCCCAAAATGACAACTTGACCTCAAAATAACCTTTTAAGGTCAAACTCTAGTTTTACATGAAACGAAAAGTTATGATGATACTGATGAGTGATGACCTAAAACGCCTTGTATATTTGGAAATGGCCTATTGACTTCCGAAAAGCAAGGCTTCTATATTCTAGTCTATTATGTTTCTAGTTCTAAATTCCCTACTTCGCCTACTGGTTGACCGTTTTACCACGATTTAGTCTATAATTTATTATAATTCTTCAAACATTCCTATTGACACTACTTGGTTGTACCGTTTTACCAAGGTGTATTTGTACTGTTATATGAAATGACATTAAACTTAACAAATCCAAGCAATAGTAAGTTTTACTGTTTGACTTTAAGTACTTTCCCTAAATTTTAATTTCAGAAAAATTATGTTTAAATTCATTTGCAATAGTGGTTATCTAAATACAAGAAAAGACGTTATAGAGTAATCTGAGAGTCACTAAATTTGTTTCACATATTTTTTTTTACTTACCACTTGAAGCGTTCACCGTTTGCCTGAACTCCGCCATGTAAAGGTTACCTGGCAAACTAATAGCAATTAAGCAGTCAACTTGTGAATTATCTGACCTCCAATCGACAACAATTGTAATGATTGGTAGAAACAAAAATGATGTCCAATTTCGGTTGCTGATGTATTGAAACCTAATTTCTGTATCTTTTGCCTTTCTGTTGTTGAACGTTTTCCGTGTAACTACACTTGCCATGTAAACTTGATTCGGTCGAAAAGGCGGAAACGCAACAAATTTTGGCACAACATCTGTAGCATCTCGTCTCCCGTTGCCCCTAAATGCATATTCTTGTGAATCAGCTCTGCTCCAAAAGTGATTCAAGTACCAAAACATATCTTGTTCTTCCTTGACAGAAGCCTTGGGATACAAACTGATGACCCCGAGGCACGTGACCCCTCGTGTCATATAGTTTCTTAAGACATAGGAGCACAGATTTGCGTTAAAGTTGAATGACAATAAGTTTCCAAAACGTCGACGCGGAAACCTCATTGTATCGCATGAAGTGTCGTTAGCATGTGGGTCAAAACGTGGAGTGCTGACAACATTTGGTACATTTGTAAACTTAAGATCAGATTTTTTGTAGACGATTAAATTGACGAAACAAGAGCCCCAGTGTGCAAGTATGGAATCTAAATTTATTGAACGTGGAAAAGACGCATATGAGTTCAGTGCTATTATGGTTGGTAAGCTTATTAGAACATTTGTAGAATTCATGTCGACTTCTTGCCAAGGAAACTCAAGTTCAAGAAATGTCTTCGGTTCATCCACAGTTTCGTGGAGCTACTATGTCACAAGGGATTGAGAACTCTAAAATAATGGGATAACGTGTCTATTTACATATTTTTATTTACTATGTAAAATAAATATTAGCTAGTATAGATGCAACCTATTTTTTCAAACTTGTACCTTTGAAAACAACCATTTGTATTCAAGTGACACCATTGATTGCTAAATTTTGAATGCTCTTGCGTGGAATAATTTAAATTTAGCTTTTAAAAATTGTAAATAGAAAAATTTGAAACGACATATAGGTATTATATCAAATTTGCTATATATATTGATACTATTTAATGTTGTGTTATACGTTTAATTTTTCTTTAGGAAATGTTGTGTAATTAAAAAAAACTATACCCATTTACTTAATAAACAATCAACACTATTGTACTAATTATTATGTATTGTAGTGAACTATTTTAGAACTATTAGGTATACATGAAATTCAAAAGTGAAACCAATACTACATATAACTTAGAAGTCATCTGTCATGAAAAGATTTTAGGGTTCGTTTCAAAAGTGAATTCCCAACTTATACAACTGTTTTATCCTATTGAAATTATAAATTCTGTTATAATATGTAATTACTTTTGAAACGAACCCGAAAATTTGTGGGTCTCGGCAGAGCGGTTGGCTGTATGATATGGTTTTTTTAACCTCATATTTTTTGATTCTGTTTCTGACTCTTCACAGGGATCGCGTTCATGCAATCTAGTAAAGTATAACATACTGTCTATTTTTTCCTGTCCAATAATTGTCCTGAATCTTATTAAATATAAGAAAAGTTTCCATCCTAATAAAACTATTACAAATTAAGTTCTTACACCCCAGAAGAAAAAATTCAAAGGTACTTAGTACTTAGCGAAGGTACGGATATATCTTGTTGAACTCTCTAATTCGAAGTTCTCTTGAATCTATAACTATCACCTGATCATTTGCTCTTTTCAATTTGTAGAAACACAATTCAGAACATATAAAAATCAAAGCGTGTAGAATACAAAATCCGTAAATGTAGAACATAACGGATATTCTTGACTTCAAGTTCAAAGCCTTGGGTATTGTTGTCTGATCAACTAGATTTTCAAACTCTACTCTATACAGCTCCATCCACATTTTCCATTCTAATTCTTTTGCAAGTTCATGTATTTTATCGCTTAGCCCTGACTCTACGAATGCCGAGATATCCTTACTCAGCTCCTCTCTCGCGATATGTAGCGGTTGAAGCGCCAAGCCCCATTTAGTACTCTTCAGCAGATGTGTTGTATCATGCAGGATGTAAAAATTTGGCAATAGTGATCTCATTGGGTCATATTTATCGAGTTGCATATATCTGTTGATGACATCAATTGAGTCGATAAAAAGAATGCCATCACATGTTGCCAGCTCGTCATCAATATCACTGTCACAAGGCAGGGGATGTGTGGCCTTGATTAATTTCATCAAGGTTTGTCCTTTTTTGGTAGGTAGCGTTGACTCGTCAAAGGCATCAAATGACTCTGCCATCGATATTTGCGTAAATAAATTGAGGCGACTATCAATCGTCTGCGGAATATCCTGTATAAGCTCAAATCGCTCATCAAAAGTCACGTAGCCTGCGCATGAATCAATAAATCCTGAAGCGGTTACCGGATTGTATTGCCACCCCTTGTAGATCTCCTTTATTGGCCTATCGAGTCCGAGTGTATTATTCGGCGAGCAGCAGCCTACGTTTGTATGCTCATGATGTAGTGCAATTGAAGTGTAGCCTAGGTTAATTGCCTCCTCCAAAGATTCAAGGCCAATTTGTTCAAATGGTTTAACCACAGAATCTGTAACCTTGCTCTTGTAGCTATTTGATAATACAATGCCAGCAAGGACAAAAATTGCAAAAATTATAGAGAATGAAGGTAGTTTAAATTTTGACGCCGAAATGTCAAAGGACTCTTCCAAAAATATAGAAATTATTAGGAAGGGCAATATATCTTGTAGTCTTGAGTACGTCGGTAAAACCAAGTAAATAATACATGGCAGTATGCTAATTGCAATTAGGAAAATCCAAGTAGCAGCTGAGAAGGGTTGAATGTAGTCATGAAACCCGTTTTTGATATTCAGTCCTGAGCAAGTGACACCTGCTCGGTTTACATCAGCAACAGCCAAAAACAGTACATCAGATCCAATCACAGTTGCTTTGTATGCAATTAAACTGGCTTCAATGATCCATTTCGTTGGTGTTAAGTATTTTCCAAAGGCTTGTGACATAGTTTTCGTTTCATTGTCTCGAATAATGCTGCTGTAATTGAAGTCATGCCCGATGAAAGGAATTATATAATCTTCCGTATCATTTATCCCAGGATAATATATCTTTTCATACGGCAATAGAGGCTCTCTGAAGTGAGAGAATATTTGTATTTCAACTTTTTTCTTCTTGAATGCAGCAACGTACCCTAATATTTTTTCCTGATTGTAACCTGAAACAGTCAAAAATTAGTTTTCTCAATTAAACAATAATACATCTACAAATGTAAAAAATTATAAAAATATTAGAAATCTATGTAATATTATAGGAATTCCCAGACATTCAAAGAAATATCAAACATACCTTTTTCACTTGTTAGCAATTCCATGTAATCCTCAAAATAGAGTGAGCCTGGGAGGCTTATGCCAATTAAAGCGTCAAAATCTGCATTTCTTGACTTCATTCTCCAATCAGGCACAATAGTCACAATTGGCTCAAATAAGAATGACGTCCAGTTTCCATTTGTAATATATTGCAGTCTCCGCTCAGATCGAATACTTTGGCGCTTAAGAAACGTGTTTCTTGTCACCATTGTTGCCAAGTAAATTTGCTTTGGCCGAAACGGAGGGAAAGATATGTCTTTAAGCATTTCTTCCCCATATTCAACGTTTCCACTTGAACTAATTCTCCGAAAAGCATATTCCTGCATGTCGGCTCTACTCCAGTAGTGATTCAAGTACCAAAGCATATCTTCATCTTCTTTAGTAGAAGCCTTGGGGTAAAGGCTCATAACCCCAAGGCACGTGACCCCGCGTGTCATATAATTGTCCATAACATAAGAGCATATGTTTGTGTTAAAGTTGAACGAGAACATTTTCCCAAAACGGCGCCGTGGACTATTTCTTGCAAAACAGGATGAATAATTTACATAAGGATCAAAGCGTGGAGTGTTAATAACAACGGGTACAAATGTAGAGTACAGATCCGTTTTTGTATAAATGATTAAGTTAACTAAGCAGTTTTCCCATTGGCGTAAAACTGGATCTAGGTTAATAAAATTTGGAAGCGATGTGTATGATAAAAGAGATATTATAGTAGGTACGCTGCTGAGGACAATTGTAGCGTTCATTTTTGAGAATGACAAACTTAATTTGTGCCTGAGAATTTACATTCGTGTAGAATTTGTATTCCTTTCGTGATCCTATTGTGTCTCAAGGGAATAGAAACATTTCGTACATTTCTTTACATTTCTGTTTTACGTACAAGCCATGAAATCTCTTGTGACATGAGAGCAATTTAAATTATATTAATCCTATTGTAAATAAAATACGTTTTGCAATACGTCTGGAGTAATTCAATTTAATATACGGAGATGTAATATTTTTCAGGACAAATTTCTGTATGAGAACGTTGTTTATGTCTAGTAAAAATTTGATGATACGGAAAGGTGACACAAATTATGTTTCAAAATTAATATTTACAAATATACTATACAATCAACATCTTTTCAATTTTCGACTGAACTAAAACTTTTTTTTAATAATTTTAGGCATTGGTCTAAATTACAAATTCTATAGACTTTACGATCTTGCTTGGGAAGGGTTGGTTCCATAGTTTATTACAGGTTATGTGCTAAAATATTAATCAAACCACATGATTTTTTTATATGAATCTCGTATGTTGTGTGTTTTCAAAATCTGCGTATAAAAACAAAATAAAAATATGAGAGTTAACTAGCTTAAATGAAGTTTGTAGAGACCTCAACAGTTCTTGAACAAGTTTTGACTAATGCAGCATGATTAACATTTCAACAATTACAGTATATACATAGAATGCATTGCCTTCGAGCCAGATAAAAGTATTTTTTAATGCTTTTGTAAGCCCACTGCTCAATATTTACTGTAGAACAGTATACGGCTTATAATTGAACGAATGCGTTAAATACCACATTGTGAGATCTTAAAAATTTTTTGTATAACTAAACGCCGATAACTAAATGTTTATTTAAATTAACTTTTTAATTAACCTATTAACTAACTTATAACTAAATTAACTTATTAAGCCTAACCTAACTCATCGAATGTAGGGATACAACTTGTTGAACTGAGCAATTTTAAGGTCCATTGGAGACAATAATTCAACCTTGTCATTTATATTGCGAATTTTCAATACAACAAGCTCAAGAACTACTAACATCACTGCCAGAATGACACAAATCGCATAAACGTAGAACATTACTCCGATCCTTGTATTCAAGTTTAGTGGATACGCCATTTTTGTAAGGTCCACAAGACTTCCGTAAGCTAACCTATAACCATCCATCCATTGATGCCACTGAAGCAGTTTTGCCAACCGATGAATTTTGTGCGTTATTCCAGATTCCACAAAGGCAGCAACACCTCTACTTAGGCTGTCGTAAGCGACATGCAAAGGTTGTAGTGTTATGCCGTACTTTGTACTACTCAGCAAGTTTGTCTTGTCTTGCAAAATGTACAAATTTGGTAGTGAGGCCCGCTTGATATCATGCTTGTCACTTTCCATAATTATATTCAAAAACTCAATCGAATCAATGTATAAAATATTTTTGCAGCTCAAAACTTCTTGCTCAATTTCTCGATGACAACCTACAGGAATTGTGTTCCTAGTTAAATTAAACAGCATTCGACCTTTCTGCGTTTCTATCAGGTTCTGATTGAATTTTTCAAGCGATTCAGCAGCAGTAAGTTGTCCAAATAGTCTTAGTCTATAATCAGTATCCCCGGGAATTTCTCTAAACATTTCAAGTCTATCATCATAGATAACGTACTCTGCACACGTTGTAACTAATCCGGCTGCTACTAGTGGAATATTCTGCCATGTCTTCAAAATGCTTTTAATAGGCGTACTAAGATTATTTGGCAGTTTGCAGCAACCAACGAGTATAGGCTCATAGTGTTTTGTAACAGACGCGTAACCTAGGGCAACTGCAGCCTCCAATGACTCGAGCCCAGTTTCAGCAATTGGTAGTACAAGGGCCTCTGTTACTTTGCTCTTGTAACCGTTAGATATTATAAAACCACCAAACATAAAAACTGTAAACATCAATGAAAATAATGCATTTTTGAAATGTTTTCCCGAAATTTTGAAAGATTCTTCTAAGAAAATAGACATTAATAATAGTGGGAGAATTTTTAAGAGCTTTGAATAACTCGGGATGAAAAGTAATAATAAGCAAGGTAGCGTGCTAATTGAGATGAGGAGAATCCACGTAGCTCTTGTAAACGGTTGCATGTAGTCATAAAAACCAGTTTTGTATTGTAAGCCAGAGCATGTAATTGCAGCTCGGTTTACGTCGGCAATAGCTACAAAAAGCGTATCTGAACCGACTTGAGTTTGCTGAAATGGTTTTAACATTATTTCGATGATCCAACGATTTGGGTTCAAATAGTATTTGATTACTTGCTGAATGTTTGAAAGATTGTTTTTCTGAGGATTCACAATATTAGAACCATTGAAATTGTGCCCAGTATACGACATAATTGGCTCTTCCATTTTACCTGCACCAGGGTAATATAACTTGTGAGTAGGTTTTAAAGCTTCACTCAAACGAGAGTAAATTATAAGTTTGATATTTTCTTTCTTGAATCTTGCAACTTTAGCAAACACATTTGACGTGTTGTAACCTAAAACGGATTAATTAAAAAATAATTATACTATATAATAAAAGGCAGTTTGGTAAGCTATGTGGTGGTCCGGAAATACAGCGCATGCGCCAGAAAAGAAAAGCGCAAGAGAAACTTCCACAATTAGTTAATTGTAATTAAAAGTAAGTACAAATTTAACTGGTGGAAATAAAAATTGAGTTTTAAGGTTACTTCTGTCTGAGAACGGGTTATTTAGCTAGTGTTATTTTATATTTCACTTTGGCAACTGCTAACCAAGTAAATAGGTTAGATTAAACTCGGTATAAGGAACTGTTTAACGATGCGTATTAAACAATGTATCATATTTTTGGCCTTACCCTTGATACGCTTAAGGAAGCATTTTTAACTGTTGCTTAGCAGTTATACAAAGCATTCTATATTACTATTTCTAAGTAAAAACCCGCTCTGAAATACGGAGCTCTGGTCTGGGTGGGAGCAGCGTACTTCATTCAATCTCCTTACTCTTTCAACTTCTCATAGTAGGCGGTGTCGGTCTAGTGGTGTAGGGTGTTTATCTCTCTCCACTAGCCATTGTGAGAACGGGGGTTCAAATCCCCCGATCAGACCCAAAAAAGTCTTTGCTGTTCGTTTTCCCCTAAAAGGAATTGCCTTGCCTCTGAACTTGTGCATGCCCGTATCTCCGTGATTAGGCATACTAAGACAAAGGATATGAAAATTTCCCGATAGGTTTCCCAACAGTCTTTGTCCCAATTGAGAAGACTGCCCTCATTTCCATAGATAACAACATCTATGCTAATGAGTCCTAATCCCTACCACATCCCTACCCTTTCCATTCATGTTGACCATCCACTCTGCGGGAATGTCAAATAACGACCCTTTACCTTCTTTTTTTTACTTTTTCAACTTCTCAAGGGAAGTTTTACAAATGTGTTCCATGCGTAGGCGGTAGCGTTGTTAAATGCAAAAATACCTCTGCAGTCACAGCCAAGAGTGCTCTCAAATCACATACATGTCGACTCACAAAGCGTATTACAATCCCTACAGAGCCCCTGGAAGAAGGTAAAGCTACTGCAGGAATGTTTTGATGCTTTGAACAAGTTGGCAACAACTCGACAGGTAACGGTTCACTGGATACCCGCACATAGCTGGTATGAAGGTAACGCATTGGCAACGCATTGCTAAACAGGCAACTGAACTCACATTTGTTGGGCCAGAGGTTGTTTTGTCTGCTTCTACAGCCGTAGTCCACTCCGCCAATCATAAGTGGAGAAAACAGCGCCACTTCGAGCCCTGGCGGAGAGGACGGGACTGTGGACAAAAACAATACTGAAATCTTTCAGTAAGAAAACTGCATACACTTGTCTCAGCCTCAGCCGGGGATCAATACAAATCCTGACTATGGTTGTAACGGGTCACTGCCTGCTCGCACCTATATAGGATGGGTCTCTCTGAATCGTCCACCTGCCAGCTCAATAGACGGAAGGATGAAACGAGAGACCACTTCCTTATGCGGTGTGAAGGGTATAGCAAAACTAGGCTAAGTATTTTCGGACATGATTCCTTTACCGAAGAAGAACTTGGAACTTGCCAAACCCACTCTGCCATTTCTACTACAATTTTCCATAAAATCAGGGAGGTTCAAACGGGAATTTCGGAAGAATATTTCAAGAAATTAAAGCTGTTTTCTTTTAAGGAGTGACGGAAATATTCTATTTTTGCGCATGCTCGACGTGAACCTCACTATCCTCTCTCTTATGTGGTGATTTCCCTTTTGCAAACATACATACATTTCTAAGTACCTTGGAAGTTGTCGTAACAGTAAAAATGGCTTCCTACTTTGCATACGTACAGATTTAAGCTAATTCAAGCTTTCTGTATTGAGTTTTACTTTAACTGTAACCCCTTAACTTTAAACATTATGATTTCGCCATAAAGAATTTTTTTCTAATTTCATTAACTTAAGTAATAACTACTTGCCCATTTTCGATATGTTGGATTTAGTCTATTTGTAATTGTTGCCAGACAAATACAACTCTATTTTTTTTTAAATTGTTTAGTAGAATAAGTTAAACAACTGCATCTAATGGTAGCACACCAGTGGGAAGTGTTTAATTTTAATCGGTCTTTAAACAATTATTTAGAGAATTACCGTTTTTTAAATACCGTACTCGAATATCGAAGAAACTAATTAATCTCCAAGAAATTAGAAAATTTCAAAAAAAATTGTTTCTACATTCGTTATTTCTTTACCTTTCACCACTGCCAACATAGAAATGGGTTATCTACCACTGAAATAAACTGAAGTGTAAACATAACTAAAATTGGATCATTTGTAAAGATTAGATAGTTTTGTTGGTGTTGAGCACAAATTTAGGCAAATTTGTTTAATTAATATTATTCAGTATTACCTTCATCACTGAGAAGTGTTTCACGGTATTTTTCAAAGTAAAGTTGACCCGGCAATGATATCCCTAATAAGCAATCTACGTCTGTGTCAAATGATGACGTTAAGTTGTTTACGATAGTCAATAATGGTAAATAAAGAAATGCCGTCCAATTATGGTTTAAAGCGTGATCCAGCCTGGTTTCTATATTTAGATTTTCTCTATATTTGAAAGTCCTCGAGGTAATTATAGTCGCTAAAAGTATATTTGCAGGGCGAAATGGCGGGAAAAGAACGCGAGTAAGCAACTTAGAGCCTTCCGTCGTATTAACATTTGTACTACGTCTAAACGTATACTCAAGTATATCAGCTCTGCTCCAGTAATGATTCAAATACCAAAAAATGTCTTCTTCTTCCTTTCGGTTAGCCTTAGGATATACCGCCATGATTCCGAGGCATGTGACCCATCGAGTCATGTAGTTTTGTAAAACATATGTACAGATGTTGGGGTTGTAGTTAAATGAAATTTTGGATGTAAAGTTACGTTTAGACTCCTCAACAGCGCATGTTGTGATATTGCGATATTGGTCAAATCGAGGGGTGCTAATTGCAATTGGGACGATTGACGACGAAATGTCAGTACTAGTATAAAGAATTAAATTAACATAACATTTTTCCCACTGTCGAAGGAACGGGTTAAGTTGAATAAATTGAGGTGCAGTTAGTATCATGTCTAGGTGAATGGCCAATATAAGTCGTACACTAATGTTGCAAACGTGTTTGTTATGCATAGTGACCATTTCAATTTGAGTGGAAGGAAGAAAATTTCATCCGTGTAAAGGACCATTACGTGATAATGCTTGTTCCCTTGTGGTATTACTTCAACTGTGTACTTTTATTTTGAATATGTGCTGTAAGTGCTTATGTTTTTAGTGTATTTCAAAGTTATACGTTTCGAGTATGGAATATTTGCGTCAAGGGATTGGTTACATATCAACGGTCAATTTTATATGAAGCTTCGCAAATTCCTTTGGGTTGAAGGCTTGCCATTGGCTTGGAGATTCAAAACGGTTTTCTTAAGCAATTAATACATAAGTAATTGAAACCCAGTGGTTAGGAAAATTTCACCTCAAGTAAATTTTATTTGGAAAAATGTAATTAATCTTTTTAATAAGGTTTCATACATGCATCAAATTTATTTCATTAAATGTGAATTTATTAAATCAATTATTCATTTTGTTGTCCAAGCTCGACAGAAAATATCTCTTTGGATCAGATTTGTAAATTTGCAGAAAATTCCTCAAAACCTGCATTGAGTCAATGTACATAATTTTTTTTGCAGTTCGATATCTCCTTTCCTATATCTCCGCCACATTTAATTGGATTTGGATTTTTAATTAAGTTTAGTAATAGTAGAGCCTTCGATTCATTTATCCTCAGTTATTCATTTACGGGTTGAAGGTTTCGAGTGATATGGCTTGCGATAATTTGCTAAGTAAATTTAACCTTGAATCAATCGTCAGCGAAATGTTATATATCAGCTCAAATTGTCTAATAAACGCTAAGAAGTCTCTACATGTTTTGTCAAATCCCAAAGCCGTTATTGGGTTGCTACGCCAGGCTTGATACAGTATCTGCATAGAAGTTTGATGTAAGTTTCTTGGGTTTCAAAATCGTAACGGTACGTACTCGTCATGTTCGAATAACAAAGTGTATCCTACGGTAATTGCCTCGTCCATTTATTCCAAACCGGCTACGTTGAATGGCTTTACTAAACATGTAATAACGGTTCCATGATAACCGTTTTATAGAACAACTCCGGCTATTATAAATGCTCCAAATACATAGGAGAAAGAAATGAATTTTGAATTTTGTGTCTGTAATTCCAAAAGACACTTCTACAATTGCCGAAATCAAAAGAAATGTAAGATATATTGACGGTTGGAGGAGGCTGGCAGGATAAAGAATAAAATGCAGGGTAGGACACTAATTAAAGGTAGGGTTATCCATGTTCTTGTTGCAAACAATTGCAGGTATTCATAGAAACCGACCTTAGCAGTCTGCCCAGAACAAGTTATTCCTGCACATCTGCGACTGGCAGAAACAGAATGTCAGAGCCAATAAACGCTTGTTCATAGGCCTTGAGACCAACTTGGATTAACTATAACTATGGGCCAAAGTTCTCAGTCAATATTCATGAGGGTTATGCTGTCATTAGCATTAACTAGATAACTATGATTGAAGGCGTGTCGAATGAATTTAAAAAGGTACAGTTCAGTTGATTCGACACCTGGGGCCCCATTCTATTTCAGAGTAACATGAAGTGTTAATAAAAGGTAATACCCTCACTCTATTTTGACCCTAAAAGTTACCTCAATTCACAAGTTTTTTCGGGTTTC
>VYYI01000137.1:0-47302 GCA_021029175.1 Bilobella aurantiaca | reverse complement strand
GAGAAAAAGTGCCGACTTCGGCCTCATTTTTTGCTCTCTCATTCGCATCTCAATTTTGCACAGGAGCGGTACGGAGTAGATTTCTACTAAATAAGAAAACAAAAACAAATTTATCATTTATCAAGTTCTTTCGACAATGTTTTTCGCGGGCTCAAACTCAAATATATTCTTCCGGTCTCACAAAAATATACCCCGCTTTGGGGACCATTCAATCGGAGATGGGCAGTTGAAAAATCAATTCTAATTGAATCAACAGGTTATTCTCCCGGCTGCTGCTTTCACAAATAAACACGAATTTTTATTTTGAAAACATTGAAAAATTACAATGATTCACGTGTAAGCTACCTTTGATTGCAATTTAATTGAAACAAACGTCCCCGAAAAATATAAAACATTGTGAAGTTAGCAGTAATTAAATTTAGGCAATTTAAGTAGCAACTCCCAATTTGTGCATTTTCAAAGAGGAAGTTTCAAAGATTTGAGGGATAGGCACTAGGCAAAGGGAAAGCCAAAGCTTTCAACGGAGTTCTGCGCCGCTATGCAACGGCAACCATCTTGCTTGGTGATTTTAAACATTCTGCTTGGCAAAAAGTCCCCAACTGGTCATGCTAATTAGTAATTTCAATTCATAATGCATAATACCAAAAATAAAATAGATGAAAAAAGATTTCAATTACTAATTCGTTGAAAGGTTAATATGTAGATTGAATTATAATAAGAATCCCTATTATCAAGAAAAAAAACATTTCAACAAAACATTGAAATCTTTTGAAAAGTTTATAATTGAATAAGAATTGTATCAACTATTGCCTTGTTTTTTTAAAACAAAAAACTATTAATTGTAAATTGTAAAGTTGTAATCAAAGAGTAAGAAACATTACTAATTAGTTGGTAAATGGATTTATGGTTAATACTATACAGATAATTAAGTTTTAAATGATACTCTAATGTAAGGTTGCCGTCTTTGCGGCGCAGGACTCTAGATATTATTTACTTTATGTTTCAATATTTTGGAGGTGAATCATTGATAAATTGCGGTTAGGTGAACCCAGCTGGGGTAAGGTTAACTTTGCCTGTGGACACACTCCTTTGAAAGCGAAACCCATCCTAGTGTCACAGAACCTCTCTCTACCCTTTGTTGACAACTAATTGACAACTAATCGACAACAACTAATTGTTACCAAGCAATGGCATCCGAGTCTGATGAACCAATCAGCGATGAAGCCAAAGTAAGTGAACCATCAACGGCTCTCGATAACAAAGTTTTAGTCAACTTCCGGTATCTAAAAATGGACTTAATTTCTAGATGCAAATTGTCACCAATTTTATCATGCACTCACCCCCTGGGGAATTCAACGAAGTGTTCAATGGTAAGCATTTGATGTCGGCAAAAACCTTAAGCACTTTGATTATTACTTTTTATATCGACGTTAATTAGTGGTTAAATTAGTTGATATTTTAAACATAACGCATACTCATTCACTCCCCAGAACGCTAATTTTGTTATGCCTTGTTCTGTAGATGTGAGAACGCTTCTCAACAATGATACGCTACTAAAAGAAGGTGCTTCAAGGTAAGATAACTTAGAAATAATCGGTGATATATTTGATTATGATTGATATGCCAGCGTTAATGTTGACCTCTTGTTTGGTGCAGTGCATTTGCATATTATAATAAGGAGCAGCAAACGCCGTGTCGATTTGGTGGAGACGATCACCACGTCCTCATCACCGAACACAATGAGTTGCTCTCAGGTCGTTTCATTGATCCAAAAACAAAGCAGACATTTCGTTACGATCACCTCAAGAAGGAAGCGTCTGACTTTCAGGTGTGTTTAGTATTTAGTTCAGATCTATTTGAATACCTAGAAACTTTTGTAATTGTGCTATATTTCTAGCCGTGGGAGTTCGATAAGAAAGCTGAGGCTTGGCGTTCAAGCCTTGAAGTTGAATTCGGGAATTATGCATCGCAACACTACCCACACGGTGCTCATTCGGTCTTCTACAAACTTTCAGGGAGTCAACTGACTCTTATAGCGTGTATTGAGGATCACCAATTCCAACCTAAGAATTTCTGGTGAGTCTAAAACTGAGGATCTCAGTGGGTAGTATGTTATATCGAGTACAGTCTAACTTCTAACATTAATATTATTGTAGGAATGGGAGATGGAGGTCTCGTTGGCTCGTAACATTTGACCCTAGCACCGTAGGAGAAAAGGTTTCACTTCAAGGGAACCTCAAAGTTCAGGTTCATTATTACGAAGACGGTAATGTACAACTCGTAAGCTCCAAAGAAGTCGCACAAAATATCACTGTTGCGGTGAGTTCTGTAAAGTTAACTATATACCAGAATTAAAATACCAACTATATCGTACCCATTTAACCTTTACCCTTAAGCGTTAATTGCATTATAATATAAATTGGTAATTTCAGAGTGAGTCAGAATTTGCAACAGAATTTGTCCGGATCGTAGAGACTGCTGAAACTGAATATCACAATGCCCTCAGTGAGTCATGGTCATGGTTCAGAATAATAGCAGCAATTTAATTCATAATTGCAGATCCTAATTCGTTCATTTTTTTTAATTGCTAGGCGAGAACTATCAGACCATGTCTGATACAACCTTCAAGGCTTTGAGAAGAGTCTTGCCCGTAACCAGAACAAAAATTGACTGGAACAAAATCGTGTCTTATTCCATTGGAAAAGAGCTAAGGGCTCAGTGAGCCTCAGTGACTTAAACGTTTTAAAGATTCTGATTTTGGGTACTTCCTTGTCCCCTTCCCTTCCTCTGATCAAGTGGAGGAGAGAAGTGTGTGCCAGCGTGTGCGTCTGTTGACTGCGACACTTGCAACATAGGTGTAATTTGTAATTTAAGATTCTATTATGTAAAAAGAAATGGAAATTGCTTGACTTGACTATTCAGCCACCATCTTTCGTTTTCTACGCCTCTCCAGTAGAACACAAAAGGATGAAAACAAAATATGGTTACTAGTATATCTGTTTCCTTCTATGCAAACAACAAAATATTGAATTCTGACAAATAGAATTTATTCTTCAACGCCTCTTGTTACGTCAATTATTACCCGACCCGACAGCACTTCCTTGTTTTACGCTACAATTCAATCAAGTATTTCCAATTCCCGGAATCTTAAACATCGATCGGAAGGGAAATCTTGGGAGTACTGGCCTTTAGTACGTCCAATTAGTGCGTTTGATATCCATCTTTAGTTCAGAACGTATTAAATTAAGTCTTTGACTTTAAGGGATTGAGACATGAAGATGTCATTAATGGGCAAGAATTGAGGGTTTTAAGGGGGAATTGGCGTTACAGAAGGGTATCAGTTTCCTTAAATGCGGTGGTTTTGGGGCCTTTTGTTTGCGGGAGATCCTTTGTGGAAGGTAGATAGTAATGGGAAGATCCCTGTGTCGGCAGAAGGAGAGTAATTTGTAATCATAGGGAAGATGCTGGGAAAGGTATGCAGATGAAAAAAAGTAGATGAGGTCGTGAAAATGTGTTGGAAATGGGTGGTAAGGAATTTAGGGAAAGAGGAATGTCTTTCTTTTAAAAGAAACCGACACGGGATCTTCCTTTTGGAAAACGTAGCGTTTTTGCAGAAGGTAAGATGCTTCTGAGCATCTTTCGAGGATGCTGCAGAGATGCTCTCGGAAGCTGGAAGCATTGTAATAAGAAGACAAAAGGTGAAAATGAGCCAGCACAGAAATTATTATTCCCATTCCCCCCTGCCTCAGCTCCAATGATTTTATGTGCAGGGCGTTTCTTGAGAAAAACATTATGGAAGAGATTTTAATTATGTCGGCTTTTCTGAAAACTAGAACTATTCGAAATTTTCAAGTTGTCATAAAAGTTCGCTCGCATTGCTAGCGAGCGCTTGAGCCAGATTTCAGAGCGCCTTTCTGCTCTCGATGTTGTATCAGCCCAGCTTAAAGTCAATTTAGCCTTTAAAATATTCTCTCTGTACTTCCGACCCTTCTATCACCGGTATTTTCTAAAAGTTTCAGAATTATTCTTGCTTGTTTCTCGATTAATCCCTCTCCGTTCAAACATGTCCAAACTTTGTTCTACCTACATCCGTCTTCCGCTTCAAACGCTTCACTGTAATGGATTTCTGTATTAGAGAATCCTGGAGGTCGACCGAGGAGCCCTTGAGGTCTCAAGCACAGAACATAAGCGTCAAGAAAAGCCGTCAAACAAGCTCTTTGCCAGTCAAACTTGGGTATTATTTCCTGGAATACGAATGTAGAGCCCACGGCCATTACCGTGCGATTTTTTGAAAACGCTCAAACCAGAATTTGAAAATCTTCTTATTACTCGCTCCAATCCGAAACAAATCCAGAACCTAATCGGAAATAGAAGTTGTAAAAATTTGGGAAGTATTTTGGAGGAAAGCTGAGGAAATGTTATAGAAAACAAAATTTCGGATTTGAAGTTCCAGGAAAATTTCTTCCTGGAAATGCTTAGGAGAATTGGAAGATTAGGGCAGAGTCTTTTCCAGAACGCTGATCCTGGAGGGTGATTGATCTTCATTTTGAGGATGATTGAGAGCCGAGGCGACAGGGGGAGACAATCCCATTATTACGTATTGTCACTTTGGGTGTTATGAAAAATTCCTGGAAGTGACCAGTCATCTAAGGGACGGATTCCAATCTGCTGCCGCAGTTATGATTTAGGGTCTCTGGACCAATGGGAGGGGAGGAAACTAATAAGTGGGATTCTGGAGGAGCCCTCTGGAGAAACGCTGTTCCTGGACGGGGTGCTAATGACTCCAGAAATTTTAAGCTCATTTCCTTCCGAACTACGTGATCAAATTATTTTGACTTGCTGCATAATATACGGTATGAAAACAGTCCAGCGAGGAGTCATGCGCCACCTTATTTTTCCAATGCATCCTACCATTGTTTTGGGGCTTCCCGCAGCTCAAGTGGGTACTCAAAGGGCTACTGAGAAAATAAGGACTGAGTCATCCCCCCAAGATTTTCATCCCTTCTACTAATAACACCCAAGCACCAACTGCTCTTTGACATTTCCATTACCCGTGTGGATCAGGGGCTCCCTTTGAAAGGATCATTAGTAAATACTTTCTAAGATTATTATACTGCCTAGAATAATACTGGAAGTAGTGGTGGTGACTCAAGGGCTCCTACCCTCCCTTAAACCTAAACCTAAGGGGTAGGTTTAGGTTTTAGGATCCCAAGGGGGTGGGTTTTTCTTTATTGTGATAGGGGTGTAAAAGCTGTTCTGGTTGGACGCCTCAATTACGCAAGGTTTTCAATCTCAAAGTTCTAATTCAAACTTACACAACAAAATGTTAATCTTGAAGGAAAGCTTTTAAGAGTAAAACCTACACGAAGGGCCCTTAATGAAAATGAAAGTTAAGCCTTAGCTGAGCCCTTAAAAGCTATTATGTTAATTAAGGAATTTAGGAAGGACGGTTTTTGGCCGTGTGGGAAGGAAGATTTTGATTTGATTATTAAGTGAAGGGAGTAATTACAATGATATTCTGATTTTAGGGAGTGATAATGCTCTCTGAGTAAAATCTGGTTCGATTCAAGGTAGCTACCTTCAAAGTCCACTTATTAAAATGTCCGTCAAAATATTACGGGAGGGTGAAAGATGATGAAGATTAGACGTTTTTAGGAGATGTAGGCTCCCTTTGAATCGCTTTTTTCTTACCAGCCCTTCCGACACTGCGCCTGGGAGGCTTACACATATCAAACTTTTTTTTTTACATAAGGCCTTTTTGCTTGAGCAATAATTGTAAATTGTGTTATAGAGTTGCTACTGTTCGGTCGGACTCTGAGAGAATGATTATTAATTGAGTGGGAATGAAGGGGCGGAAATTGAGCGATTACTTCCATAAGTATGGATTTTTAATTACAGAGCTTTCGTAGTTTAGCCAAAGCCACCACCATCGGACTTGCTCCGGCGGCCATTTTGGGCTGTGCCGCAACAAAGCGTCGACAGAAAAAATGGTCGAAAATCTGGTAAAACCCATGGTTTGTAGCCCAAATTTTTTGTCTATACCGGAGATCTAGAGATCATTTTATCAGATAGATCCAGCAATTTCAGAATCATCGATCCCAAAATTACCAGAAATTTGACAAAAATTTCTACCAAAAAAATATACCAAAGCTGATACTGATATAACTGATTTCAGATCTACGGTATTTAAAAAAAGAACTGGTTAATTGGTGGTTACATTTATTGTTGCCTTTCATTATGATCATAAATTGAAGTGATTTTTCCTGTGGTTTACCAGCGCTGTTACAGCAATTCTGACTTGCGGAAATCACAAGGGCACAGTCCGGAGGGTTTTCGGTGACAGTGCTTTCTTTTGATCAACTTTCACCAAATAGTGGTTAGACTGTTGATCATTTTGGAATGGACCAAATTGAAGTTCGCAGAGTGACTGAAGATGAGCGGAGGGAACATTGACAAACGCTTTTCTTTAATCAGCGTCTCATTTGACATGGTCGATGTTTCAAAGGAGGCCAAATAGAGTCACCAAATCCTGCTGCGGAGACGACCATTTGTGGTAGCAGGGAAGGACGCAAGATAAATCATGGCATTAAATTAATTTACTAACTTTACAGAAGGCATTGTCCTCCTTTGTGCCTCCGCAGAGCCGCATTTCCTTGCGACTTTCCTTTGGGATTTCTTACGAACAACTTATATGCCTACATGAAGACATGATTACACAAAAAAAAAGTAATCGAATAAATGGCCCCAACTTTCGTCGCAGAGGGGGAGGATAGGGGAAATCTAATAAAATATTTCGGTGGTGCAACAAAAGAATCTCATAAATTGACATGACTTTCCCCAAAATGTGTTGAGAATGGAGGGTGCTTTGCCTTGATTAATACCAGAAGGCGAGGCTTGAGTCATTAGGCGTTTTTTTTGGTTAACCACTTAAAGAACCACGTTTCATGTTCATATAGGTTTTAGATTGGTTAGAAAGCGTCTACAAAGTGTCATGAACGATTTGATAGCTTCTACAAAGTGAGATTTGATAATTTCTACTCCAAATTATGTTTTAAAAGCTTGACTAATGTGGCAATTTTGTTTTTTAAAGGCCAATTAACCAAGATTTTTAATTGGTCCAAAGGGGGTACAGATAACTTGAATCTGGTTCACATCAACCAAAAAATTAAATTGCTTTTAAATCTGGCGTAAATTAAGGATGATGCTTGTAGGGCTAAAATTGAGGCGTGAGGCCTGATTTGGAGGAAGGAAGCATAAAAGTTTCTATTTATAAGGGCTATATTTGTATAAGGAATTCCATCCCTTAAGGGGTATCGTTGCATCAAGTTGACAAGCCCAGATTGAGCAATTCAAATTGAATCGAGGTAAACTTTTAAATTGCTTTCAAATTGCAAATTGCAGAGAGGACAAGTGGAAGTGAGCTCGATGGTAGGAAATTAGAATGCGAAAATGAGATGGTGAAAGTCCCAGTAAATAATTCAAAGGTAACAATGGAATCTCATTATAATAATTTTAATGAGCGTCTTGCGAAGGAGGACATGGGACGATGATCAATCTAATCACGCTCAAGGACAGCACTCATCCAACAATTACACGCTGAGCTTCACTGTTGGTCGAATAGCAAAATTTGCGTAGATGATACATGCAAAACTGCACTGTTCAGAAAAGTCTAAGATGTTTGGATAAGTGAGAAAAATTTAGCTACTTGAAACAAGGGGTCGCCTACAGATATTCGAGCTGACGATTCTTCTGGGAACGATACGTAGACGAAAGAATTTATAACCTTAGATCTTAAACATGACGCTCTCATTTTCATATTGAAAAAAAATCTTTAATTTCAATTTTCTCATAATAAATTTATTTTTCAAAACGTTTTTAAGTAAGCTAAACTTGAAAATATCCTGATCAGCCTCTTACAAAAGAGTAATAACAGTGGAACGCAGTTAAGCTAAACCTGGTGGAACCGCTTAAGCAGCTTAGATTTGCAGTAAAAATTCCATAAGCCTGGCACATACTTGTGAAATTTTTCAGTTAATTTAGTTTTTAGCTTATCCGAGCTTAACTTAATCGAGGTCCACTGTATTTTTCTACATCCCAGGGAATTCCTTGAACAATTACTTTCACCCCTTTGAAGATGACAGTTTACAGATCTTGGAAAGCGCTGTATTTTAAAATTTTAGTGTAAATGTCGGATAATTCAACATGTGCGTGTGAATTGAACAACTTTATGATTTACGTAATTTGTAAACAACGCGCATGGGAAATCAGAGGTGAGAACAAAGAATAAAGCGTCTTGTAAAACTTTGTAAAGCATCCACTACGCAATAAATCAACTTCGTATTCATGATAAGTGTTAAGAATCCGTTAGATCTCGAGATTGAATTTTCGCAGTTTGATCTCTTCAAGTCACGATTTAGCATTAAGGTTTAATTCCTCTGAAGCAGAGGCGAAGAATCAAAGAAATCGTGGGAGTCGGGCCAATGGCACTCCATCTTCCCATCGCATTGTCTTTTTCAAAAAAGGAAAACTTTCTTAATTCTAAGCTAACAAAAATATTTGACTTTGTTCAACTCAATTTTTAAAACAAGAAAACTCAAAAACTGAAAGTTAATATTGGGAGCGTCCCCAAAAAAAAGAGAAAGTTCACTTTCTCCCCAATTTTTTTTTTCTCATTCTCAGCTTTTCTGATTTGACTTTATGATTTACCTCACCTAAACACTACTAACAAAATGAATTGTGATTTGCCCTAATTTAAATAATTCTACCTCAAAGTTTCTAGAACAAAAAAAATAGAACAATGCGGAGATGATGTCAGATCCTGTATTAATTTTGTCATAGGCCAAAAAACATAAGTTGTCTCAGACTGACTCACGTAATTCTAGGATTAGGAACAATGAAGAAGCATTTTTGTGGAAGATGCAATTTAGAATAAGTGATCATCATGTGGAGATTATTTTGGCCCCTTTATTATCATTATAATTTGACGGTTAGTTTCACTTTTTGCTATTGAAAAGGGACGGCGTAGGGTTACGCTACACACCTTTGAGCAGGGACCCTTCAAGGGCGCTGGAGGGCCCTTCAAGGTAGGTTTGACACGGTTTACACTACTGGACCAACCTCCCCGGTCTCCGTGTTTGAAGGCAGTTGAGAACATGTCGTGTAACATTTTGGTTATCAAGTGACACATCTTTTGGCGTTGCGGTGCTGTAGCCTTTGCCATGTCCATGCAGATGGACGCGCAGCACTCTAAGAGAGGGATTCTAAATTTGAAGGAAAAAAAAAGTTACCCCTTCCCTTAGTTTCCTCACCTCTAATGATACGCTTCGGCGTGGAACATTGAAAGGAAGGTGAATGAATGGACTATTTAGAGATTACTTTGTTCTCGCACGAAATCTTATGGTAATCATAATGGAGGCCCTTTGCCTAATAGTCCTAATAAAATCCCTCATGGACATGGACAGCCTACCTCTCATAAATTCATAAATTCATCTCTCAGGAAATGGAGATCATCTGGATTGAGTTTTTGAAGGGAAACTTTTACCTCGCCATCATCTTCATTTGCTAGAAAGGGTTTAGAACAATAAATTACTCAAGAAATAACTGCATAATGGAGATGCTTTGGGGAGGAAATTTTTTTTAGAGATGCATAAGGAATCAACCACTGAAATTTGCATAAGGAAACCCTCCGGACATTGAGTGCTTTGAATAGAGAAATTTCGGAAAGATTTCTCTTAAAAACATCTGGAGAAAGTTGAAAATTTTCCAAAAAAATAAGATTAATATTTTTACAAATTCCAACTCTAAATTAAATATTAATATTTGTTAAATTTTTTTTTTTACACAAATTGCAATTCTTATTCGAGTTGCTTTTCTGGCAATGGTTCTCAATTATTTTGCAAAAAAAAAAAAAGAAGTTAATTTATGGCTTGATTTCGGGGTTAAGTACCTACTCTGTTTTTTTAGATGAGTTTAAATGACATATTTGACTTGTTATATTTCCGTTTTTTGATGACAGTTTTATTGTGTCCCGAGTGTCAGAAAAGTGGCCTAAAATGTAATAAAAATATTTCATAAAAAAAAATCTTGGAGTTTAATTTTTGGTTGTCTTGAATTTACGACGCGTACGCCTTCGGCAGCGTACAGCGGGCCTGCTTGAGGTTGAAATAATTTCTACTGCTGCGGTTTGCAGAAATTTGAGAATTTGAAATTGCAATTGCTCCACCTCGAGCAAGGAATAAGAGATGAATTGCCACGATTTTCTTAAAATCTAAGTTCACCATCTCCGTTACAAACCGCAATGAAACGTATCTACCTGCAGCATAGTGACACCTTGAAATTATGCGGAAGATTAAAACCTTAAAAAGCAGTCACAAACTTGTGCAGCACGACTCAAGTCAACATCGCTCATCGCTAAGCAACGCTTTGCCACCGACGCTGGGGATACGCTTCATAAATCGTGGAAAGTTGATGCTTCACAATTTTTATGATTCGTAGATGACGAGTGCAGTATTCTCGAGAATCAACGTTTTGAAGGAAGTTAGGAAAATAATGGCAGATGGAAGATTAGAGGCTGATCGTGTGCTGTAGGGAAAGTTGCATGACGGAAATGCTAGTGTGTGCTCAACGGTTTTCAACGTTGAGGGGAACACCCTCCAGAAAAATTCAGCGTGTCAGACACCTTTTCGATATCAAAATTATTGTCAGTGTTTTATCGAGAACATTAAACACAGCCACCTTCCTTAATTGCTTTTCAGCGTTGCCTTTTACCTGTACCATGAATTTTTGTCATGAAAAAGTACTACAGGAAGCCTTACGGCCGACAGTGAAACTATCAAATATTACTCCACCAATTCAAAATATACTGCCTGAAGCACCAGTTTATTTTAAGTCTATTTTAATTTATTTAACAATTTTGTTAATTTTAGGTTTAGGTTTCAGGTTTAGTTCGATTTCACGATTCAGCGCTTGCAGAAACGCTTTCAAACGAAATCGAAGTGAAAGTCTGAAAAGCTTTGTTAGAAAAATCCTTTAAATCTTTGAGATATCGTGTTTCGCATGTTCTCGCGACGTGCTATACTAACACCACTTAATAGCTCTGTTAATCTGACCATTTACCTTAATTGCCTTCACATGCGTGAATAGAAAAAGTTTGATCCGAAATAAATCCTTGGGTCGCGAGTAATGGCTAAATTTCTGTTTTTCCGCTATAGTTGTCATAAATTGTTCTCTACGCCCTGTATACGAGTAATAGCACTGTCTTTACTCTGATTTAATGTAGAAAACTTGAAGGGAACTGACACTCAGGCCCTGGTAAATTGACTCCATATATTATCTCCCTTAAATTCTCGCACTTCGTAGTGTCGAGGAAACTCCACTTTTCTAAAGTGGCTATGACACTTAAGGCTGGAATTTTTTTTACCCTTACAAGATTTTGATGCCAAGGGCGAGTAAAAGGCAAAAGGAAAAAAAAAGTTCAGGGAAGATGCATTTCCCGATGCATTGGTGATTTGTTTCGAGATGGCGTCCCTGCCTAAAGTTCCCTAAAAGCTAATCTTAAGTTGAAAAGTTGAATCAGGAAGTTCTAAAAAGTTTTTTTTTTTTTGAAAATCTCTTTACTGTTGCAAGATCTCAGTTCCTTAAGTGTGGGAAGCTGGTGTGACTTGAGGTTATGGCCTGACTTGTACTGACAGTATTTGACTCGAGTGTGAGAACTAATGAAAGGAAATTGAAAGTCTGAAGGTACTGCGTTAGATTGGAGTGACAGTGAAGGGAATTGCAGGATACTTTGCACACTTAAAAGGAATTTCTACATTAAAGATGCCAAAACCAGTTGGGAATGGAGGGTGAATGAGTAGCTTTATTTGGGGGCGGTGTTCTGTAATAATGATTAAACTTCTGGATTTCGGACAAGAGAGTAATTCTATTACTTTTTAGGACTCGAAATTGATTAAGAACTAACAATTCTTACCGTAAGACTACGCATACTAGCCTCGAAGCGATCGGTTTTGAAAATTATGCATTTTAAAGTAAAATAAAGCTTTTCTTTTGTCAAAAAGAAAAAGAAATTCATAACAAATTGCTCCAGTTATATTTAAAAAAAAAGACAAACGAAGCCCGTCCTAGGACATAAAGTAGCCTTTCAAGTAATTCAAGGCTGAATTATAACTTTAAAGCGTCTTCTGATTTGACAGTCCAGATTTGAGTCACGCACTCACAATAAGAGCCTTCCGCTTTTTGTATTTATAAGAATAAAAATTAAAAGGATTTTTGCACTATCGGAAAATTTGTACCTACATAATTTATTTTCGAAGAATTACAACAACAAAGGCCTAAAAATTGTCAAAAAAAACCAACACAGGATTTATTTCACGAATGCAGGATACCTAACCTAAAGTAAACTAAACTAAAAACGAATAAAATAATAAAATGATGCCTTATGCATGTTTTTTTTTGTCTTCCAAGTTCATTAGGTAAGCACCAAAACCACAAGAACGGAAACGCAGCATGCTCATCTCTGGCGGATCGTGATACAGGAAATGAGTCAGTGCGTATTCATTTACGTTTTACACGCAGCGTGAACCTCAAAAGACACAAAAACAGTGCCTGGGATTGTTAATTGAGATTTGGCCAAGCTTCATTTACGCACCTCATTCGTCCTAATTGAGACTCCATTTCCAACACATTTCCCAGTGGAAATCGCTGATTCTTTGCGACTAACCCTTTGAAGGGCCTCGAATTCCTTGAGGACCTTCAAAAGCCTAATCCAGCCGAGTAAGAGTTAATTGCTTTCATTACTACTTTCACCACCCTCAACTTTCCTTTCCCTTCACAACCATTTCCTTTGCTTTCCTTTCTCCTCCGGCAGGATTTAATTTAATTCGTTAGGTCCTCAACCAAGGGTACTTCCCCTGCCGGATGTTGGTTTAGAGCTCCAATGATAATAACTCAATTAGAATTTATATGAGATGCAGATGGAATCAGAGGTAAAAAGAAGTGCCTTCGGGATCACTCTTCAACGTGAACCACTTTTACAACAAGATTGTCCCACTTCCAGATACTGTCTAATATCAATTTCTCGAGTTCTATTCCTGGCAGTCACGAATTTTCAAGTCATTTAAGTCGTGTCCATTTTCAATTGAAAGTCAACGGTATCCTTCGTGAATTGATCGTCTCCTAAATCGCTTGAAATTATTATTCTCTTCAAAGTAATCATAATTATTCATAATTCTCTCTTCCGTGGGATTTTTGGCAGAGAAAATGGCAAAGCTGAATTTCGGGGATGATTTTTCGCCCAAAAACTGGCAAGGCTCAATTTCGGGGATGATTTTTTCGTCACACAAAAAAAGTAGCAGGGCTCGATTTCGGGGTTGTTTTTTGCGAAAAAAAAATGGCAAGGCTCAATTTTGCTAGAGAAATTGATGTAAAGGGAGTCGAAGTCTCTCCTGAATTTCGTGCCAAGTCCCAATTGGATTTTCTGAAAAGAAATTATAATGGAAGAGAATTTGGGCTCGTATCCTGGTCGCTTTGGTTCCTAAGCCCTTAATTTCTTTTGTAGAGCTGCAGTTGTGCGTGCCCATGGAATTTGCAACAATTGAGGGGGATGAAATGGGGTGGAATAGAGCTCGATAGCAGCAAGGGAATTTGGTGGCGAAGACGACTGCACTATCTGCACCTCCTATCACGACCAGTTCCTTTTTTATAGGCCCGAATTCCACCTAATCCCAAGGAGAGGATGAAGGAATAACAATTGAATTTTAAATGTGGTCTTGGACTCCACTCAAATTTTTTTTCAAACTTCCACCCTCTCTCCGTGATGCTCATGTTCTTAACCTTGTTTCCATCCAACAATATAACGCGTAACAAAGCTCTCCTCCAAAACATGCTGCATTTCAACCCCTTCCACGCACTGTAACAAAAATCAACCCTCTGACGAGCGCTGGAGGCTTCTCAAGTTTGTCAAAATTCATTGCCGGATCTTACAAGCTAATAGGAAAACAATGGATTTCGTTTGGTAGAAAATGCAGGCTTTTTAGACAGGGAAAACAGCTCCAAATGATCTTCTATTCATCCCATGAATCAGAATCAGCAACGCTATTTGATCGCTGTTTTGAGGTATTGAAAGTTCCATTAAAATACGATGAAGTCCGTTCTGGCAACAGCGTACTCGGATAAGGCCCTCTCTCCCTTTGGAACCTCATACACTTTTTTCTTTTGTACAAATCAGTGTGGCCGGCCGGCTCGAATCAGGGTCGTCAACAATTACGGTGTGCAAGTGATCTTGTACAAGATTTCTAGATCGAGTAGCTAATACACTGCTAGATGAAAAATAATTTTTCACAATTTAAAAAAAAAATAGTCTTCATTTGTTCTTATTATTATAATCGATCACAAAGCTAAATATTACATAGCTTTTCTACAACTGTTAGAGTTAAGTGAGAATTATTTTCGAACTAAATTTTTTTTGCACACTGTAAATTCACGTAAAAAAAAGCCTGTTGTAAGCTTCAGATATTCTTAATATTGTCAAATAATTATTTTCAAATTCTATAATAAATTTACATGAAATCCGCCCAATTCCAGTTGCCAAACAAGCCCGTCCTACGACAGGAGGATTTTTATACGTCTGCTCTACGACGGGCTTGTTTGGCTAGTCAATAATAAAATTACAACAAAATTGGGTATTCTGTAATAAAAAAAGGTCAATAAAAAATACAAGGTTAAATATAACGAAAGTTGAAATTTCAAAATTCAAACCAAAAGATAACTTTGGTTGAAAAAAGCTCACCCTAAAATCAATTTTCTAAAAAAGAAAAAAAACGCTATACGACCCTGATTTGAATCTTTAGCTGATCTCCTCGTTTGGAGAGAGTGTAAGGGAGTGTGATCCTTCATCCCCCAATTCCCTTGGCACTTCATCCCCCTTCCAAAGCTACTTTGTCTTATCTAGGGGGTACTTCATAGCTATGCCTCTATCTCCAAGGGAACCAACTGCCACATCTCTCCTTTCGGCTCTTTCTGCAGCACTTACAATGGACACGGAATGGTCTCGGAGTGCATCGAGGGGTGGCTGAGAACTGACAAGTTGAAGCGGCAGACGGCACACAACTCGCCTCCCCAACAACAGTCTTCAAACAACGCTTCCCTCTGTATGTCCTCCCAGTTTACAGTTCTGTTTGTGTTGACATCGTACTTTTGCTGGATAAGAGACAATTAAGGCATTTTCTCCAGTATGGATCCTTGATTACCAAGGTAAGAGCCCCATTTTTTAATACTAAATTTTTTAAAAAATTCGGAGGAGGGGTGATTTTTTTTAATTTGCGTCGGAGGAAAGGGACCACGAAAGGTGTACTCGGATTCCTCTCCTTATTTCCCCAGGCCCTTTTTATTTTTCAACGTCAAACAGCTTTGAAAGGAACTCAAGGGCTCCTACCCCTTAATTTCCTTAAGGACGTCCACCATTTTTTCTTCTGAAGGGCCTCCATTCTTAAGGCTGTTGTTCAGCTCTGGAAAACTGATGAAATGTTTCCGGTAGTGCTTCATCATGTCCTGGAACTATAAAAGCTTTTTAAAAAAAATCCAGCGAAGTGAGAAATGAAGCCTTGCAATTGCAATTTCGGAAGAACTTTTTTTTTAAAGTTCTCAGCTAAAAATTGAGAAAAATTACACGACTACATTGCGTGGTGGTGGCAGAGTCCTGTGCAAAAAGTTAATTGCAAATTGTGCTTTATTACACTGTCAAGATTTGTTGGGATCGCCTTGAGGAACTATGGAATTATGGACTTATGTTTGCGGCTATGAATCAGCAGGCAGTCAGTGAATAATGGAACGGAATGTGAAAATGTACAAATTCAGTACTTATGAAAGGCTCTGTGTGCTCGAGGCACTTTTTTGGGAGTCCAAAGAGCTCCAGAAAGGACAATAGAACACAAAACTTTCATTGTTTTCAAAACACCTAAATTGAGCCTTCAGAGCCTGCTGCTCACTTGGGCCATTTGCAAAAAATCAAAAATTTAATAGCTTTCCCCTCTGCAATTTTAGCACGGAAATAACAATGCATCCGATTGTAAAGCGCTCTTATTCTTTGTACACTTCTTTAAAGTGGTATATTTGGCATTTCGTAATTTTCGTGTCAGGAGCAATAGATCAGTGATCCCAAGAGCCCATGTTCTGCTTATTTATTAAGCATCTTTAAGCATAAATGTAAGCAGAGAATCTTCAATCTAAAACAGAATCTTCAACTTAAGAAATTGTGCGTGGGCTACAGGAACGAAGGGATAGATCTGACAGTGTTTAGAATTAATTTCCAATTGAAATTGCCACCTCCACTCGAGCACGGTGGTACGAGAAATTAAATTGCCCCGCCCAAGTCTTGCAGGAGCGTTTAATGGACACTTGCTGTCATTATCCCCAAGCACTGTGCCCTGAATCTCAATATCACGAATCGGCGGCTTTTAGTAAGAAAAAAAAACGTTAAAGTTAACTGTTGTTTGTTGTAAAGGAAAATGAGGCGCAAGATGGTAAAATTCTTGTCGGTGGTTAAGGGTGGTACAAAGTGCTTTAATTGCAAAAAATTGGCAAAGCTTCTGCGATGAGTACTCATCGCAACGGTCTCCTCTTGATTGACCTCTTGCTAAGCAAGTATCAGTCAAGTTCATAATTTCGTGTCCTCCACGAACGCATCTTCATCACCACCCCCACACTTGGCCTCTGTTGGTCCATTGCGTGTCCACTTCCCCGAGCATGTCTCAGAAGATGCTTCGCTTAATCACTTCGCAAATATTGGCCACTTGTCGTCGTGCATGTCATCTGCTTTGGGACGATCCCATTATTTAGTGCAGCATCCAAGCCCTTGATGACTATCTCGAGAAAGCTGTATTTCCAGTACCACAACATTTCTGCCGAATTTTTCGTTGACAGAGAACCCATACCTGTCTTGACCCTATAAAAAATGCAATGTAGTCATGGTGATTTGACAGAGTGACATTATTACCCCGTGACAATTTATGTGATGTTAGTACTCAATTGACCACTTGGGTGGCCTTTGCAGTTCCTTAATTTTGCCGAAAAGCTAAAAAAAAAAGAAGTTTATTTGACACTTAAGAGCCGGGACCACTTCCGTGGAGCTATTTACTAATACTTCAACTTAAAGCGGCCATTTCCTCTTTCAAATTGTGCCGCTCTCAAACCTGCATCCGAGGACCAAAATCCCAAAAGCAACATTTGAAAAGGCGTTTCGATTCCTTTCTCCTTTGTTTACGTTCCCATTTGTTTTTGTTTACATTCTGATCGAGAACAATTGAATCTCTCTCAAATCAGACCATACTGAATCAACAAGGAAATTCATAAGTTTCAAATTATGCAAAAATAGGGAGCGGATTGGTAGTTATGGCCATTTTGAGCCTGGCTAAAGCACTAAAACTAGTCGGAATTCGGCAATAGCTGCTCAATAAATGGTTATCTTTGGTGTTGAATTGGCACTTATGAAGGGACAATTAAGGGTTGTTAGTGTCGTTTGATCAACACATTGCAGAGGAGGGAGAGTGCGGCCCGTCCTTAACATTCGGCAATAAAGTGACTTTTATGGGATGATGGCCAAGGAAGCAGGGAAATAATAAATGAAAACGTATTTCGCAAAGTTACGTTTAGAACGGAGGATTTGCGGGTTGATTGGACACGGTGACAAATGGAAAATGCTGTTCTGGATGCTGGATATACCACATTCCGACAAACCTACATACCTGTTGTCATCCCATAAATTACGAGAATGTGCTAATGAATTGATCTTTTGCCGCCTTTTACTTACACCGCCGCAAAATAGTGTCAACTGCCTATTTTTTTTTCTAAGATCCAATTTCTCCATTTGGAGGCAATTTATCTAAATCGCATCTCTAGATTATAAGAATCGTCGTATTTTCATGCTCGACTGCCAAAACATTCTGTAGAGAACATTTTCGAAAACCGCGTCAAACATGGACAAATTAACGAAACTGAATGCTATCAAATTACCTGCTACTTCACTATAATTCAACTTTACTAAAACATCGTACAACTTAACGAAATTAGAAACTTTATGAGCGTATCCAGTATTTCTAAATATTACAAAAGTTTATTCAATTTATATTACAAAAATACAATCATGTAAAATTTAATATCCGTTGTATTTGTATATTTTAAGAATTTGTATTTTACTTTGTTCCCTCTTGCCTTATGAGAATTTGCTGCGCAAGACTGTTTGACGCAGGAGAAGCAGTTGGTGATATAATTGTGATATTTTATGATAGCATTATGCTAAATGCTTCGCGAGGCATATTGGAATGTTGCGATATGAAAAATTGTACGTATCAAAATCGTTGGACGGAGATGAGTATCAATTAGTCAAAGGAAACGTCATAATGATGCGAACCTCCAAGGCCGAAATGCCTGGGAACGGAATTTTGTGCTTTTAAAAGTTTAAAAGTTTTTAACTGAAATTAATGTGTGGGTCGTGGTCTCGTGTGGTTATTTACCTCCAATCAACGTCCGACTTTAAAGGACGAGACAGGTGAGAATCTTGACTGACGTACTCGTCTGATTGATTCTAATTTACTCACAGTTTCCTTACATCCCACAAAAATTGCCTTGGCCAACTCCCAGTCACGACTCGTACCTTTTACCCAACAATGTTTAGTTAACTAAAAGTCACAGTTAGTTTAAGGGTGTTAAGTGTCCTCAAGTACTTTCACACCTTCATTACTTGGAAGGCTTTACTGCAGCGGCGCAGAGTGCTTTAGTGGTGAATCGCCAAGGACTCGTTGAGAAAGCGAAGCGAACCCTTAATTGAAACGCTCAGGTAAAAGTGACTTTTGGGATAATAGCTCCACTAATTACCTATTCAGAAGGCACTTATTTAGCTTTAAATTAACGCCATTAGTTAATCAGTTAACTGCTCATTGTTCCCTTGCATTTTTTTTTTGGGCTTAAGTGGCCCATGGTCCTCGAATTATAAAGTGATTAATTTATTTTCAACCCCGTCTCTTTCAATCGTTGGGAGAATGTCATCCTTTAAAGTCGCGCACAATTCCATTTACCATTTTCAAGGGATTTCTGACCGCCGCTGGTAGAAAGCCGTGGTGGGGGTAAAAAGCTTTTTTTTTAGAGTTATGCGCGCCCCCATTCAATTCTTAGCTCTTAATTACTTGCTCAAAATTAAAAAAAAATTCGGAAGCTGAAGGATAGGGGGGGGGGGGGCATTTTCATATTAATGGGACATTGTCTAGTAACTTTATTGTTGAATCATCAGCCCATCGAAATCACTACGACATGATTCACTCTGTAAGAACAAAAGGCGTAAAAGGAGTTTATAATGAAGTATTGAAGATCTTTGTAGGAAAAAAAAAGGTTTTCTTTTCATGAAGATGAGAAGCATCCCTGTTAATGTACTGGCAAAGTACTGGCAGCACATCTCTACCACCAAAAGTTATAGTGTGAACTTAAGGGGAGGATGAATTATCAAAATCTATCCCACGATGAAGAGAGCATATTAGCTGCACGATTTTTTTTTCCAATTTCCTTTTCGATAACCTATTGTTTCGACGAGAGTCCTGCACCGCCCTTTTCCTTTTGGTGAAGTGTAAAATGAGACGCGTCGTCCTTAAGTGTTGTGGACAGATATCCCATTACGTCTTGAATTTACTTTAGTGCATCTTTCGTGTCAATTTAAAGAAGATCTGTTTCGCATCTGTTTTGAAAGATGTGCTATTTTTTTTAGATGAGGTCAGCGTGACCCAGTTGTTTTTCAAAAGAAGCTGTATAACGGATTGTGATTTTGAGAGATCGCTTTTGCAAATTAAGATCGACACTTTTCAAAGCGAACTTCATCAAAATGGAGTGGATAAAAGTAGAGCTGTTAAAAATGAATTGACAGGGAAGGGATTTCGATCTTGGCACATTTTTTTTTCCATTCTAAAATTTTCTAAAATTCTGTTTTCAACACTTTGGTAAGAACCGTTTCTCAAGGAGGGGTAAATGGTCTTCAAGGGAACTTCATCTGACAGATACAAATTTCTTTGGAACAGATTAATGGTTTCGGATTGAAAGGCAATTCCCTGCCTGAGCTGCCATGCTAATAAATAAACTTCCCGATCTACCCTATTTTCTGATGAAATATTCATCTTTTATTATTCTACAACTTTCAGACAGTCAACAACGCCCGACCTTAACTTCGAAGTCCTCCATTCTAAATGCGCCTCTCTGGAGATATGTACAGGGGCGTTTTTCCTCAAAAAAAAAATCTCAAAATTTTGGAGGTACCACAAAATTTCCTTTGGTTAAAGGAAACCTAAACCTACACTACATTTTCTAGAGCGATGCATTTCTATTAAGCTTCTTTTTTTTCTTTTGGGATTTTCTGGGATGGATATGGGATGATGTGAGAATGGTTTTTGCCCTAAATTGGGCAATTTTTTTCCCCATTTTTTTTCCATTATTTTTGCTCCACTGCCAACGGAAGATTGAAGGGAGACGCCGAGATTAGGAATCGATGAAAATAGAGCAACTTGACAGGGATTTTTCTCCTTCAATTTGGCTATGACGCTGATGGACTTCAATTCTTTTCGATATAACAAAAACAGAATTGGATGAAGAGAAGAGGCAAACCTTTATCTTTTTTTTTTCTTTTAGAGTCCTGCACTTCAGAAAAAAATAATAGGAAGAATAGGGCGAAGGATGATGATCGTGAATTGGAGTTAGACAGGACAGAGGGAATTTCTCGAGAGCATTGACCGTCCACTTGACTTTGGAATTTTTCGCTAAAAGTCATTCCCGAATAATGTTGTTATTTATTTTTAGAACTGACAGAGATCATCAATCTCGTTGATCCAGATTCAGCTTTTCAAGCAATAGAAAAAGGAAGTAACTGTCTTAATCGAAATCAATGGCCTTCTTCTTTGAAAAGCCACTTTTCGAGTTAGAGTCCTGCGCCTCTTGGATCGTATTTAAAAAAAAAAACATTCTGCAGTTCCTTTTTCTTCTGATTCTCAGATTGAGATCTACAAGATCATAAAACGCACAATTTTGAGACGGCGTAACAATGGATTTGTGGGGATTTTTTAGGCTATGAATTCAGGGTAGTATTAACTCTTTTTGAGTGCTTGTTTAAAAAAAAACGTTATGAAATCCTTGATCTTCTTAAGGGGTACTTTTCCTTGACTCTCGCTGCATCTCTGCATTAGGGTAATGTCTCTGAGTCGTAAAAAAAAAGTTCGTGTTCTTTATGGTAATCTCGAGTCATCATTCATTTTATTTCCATCATGAATCCATAAGTACCTACTTTCAGGAAGGCTGGTGGAGGCTTGACAAGACAGAAAAATCAAATCGCAGCCTGATTGACTGTTGGTTCAGCGATGAGCTATTTATTAGGTGTACTTGTCGTGTCGTTCGTAAAATAAGCGTCAGGTTTTGGATGATCAAATCTCGAAGATCAGCAGCATTTTTTAAACGTCCGGAAAACAGATCTTATCGGTCGAATGATAAGTTGGTTTTGAAAAGGCCTTAAATATTAGATCAGGCTTTGTCAGCCATCTCGTTTGAACGGATTGATTCTTGACTGTGAAACATGCGGCGCATGATTCCTAACGGTCGGATCAGTTTATTTTAATTTTTCGAACTTTGCTTAGCCTGAGCATTCTTTAGTTATTTTCACAACAGCTCTTAGCAAAGGTTATTGAAATTCAGAAAACTTGATGACGCACCGTTTGCGCCGCTGATTACTATGTATTAGGAAACAATGTAAAACTGGAGTGAATACAGGGCCGTAAAACGGAGGTAATAAAAGTGGATTTGATTGTTCAGCGCGTCTCAAAATCCTGTTCTTGAGAGACTGAAATTCGATAGCGTATGAAAAGGTGCAGCGTCAGTGGCACTTTAACGTCGAGTTGAAATCGCTGCGCAAAAGGATTTTCATATATGAACGCTGGATACCTGCTGGAAGGACTTTATAAATTCTAATTCTACGAGTCATGCTTATTATACCGAAAAGACAAAGGGGAGCGCTTCGTTTCTCGTGGATTAGAATCTGAGGCCTTACTTTTGTTCAAAAGTTTACCTTTTGTGTTATTATTATTTATGAAGTTTGAAACAATTAGTGGAGGCAACAATGGGAAAACGTCGGCGGCGGCGCAGGGTACTAAAGCTGTAAAAAGGATCTTCCTAACCGTGTTCCAGCCTGCCTCCAGCCAGATAAGAATAACAATTTATTCAAGTGTGACATTCTCTAAAGCGCTTTTTCACCTCACTTTCTCCAAAATTCGTACTCATCCTGCGCCGCCTTCGAACTCAAACCGCCACTTTGTCTTCCATGACAGGGTCGCGTGTGTAAGGGTCTATGATGGCCCCTGCCTCGGTGACTCCTTCCCTTCCGCCTGTCACCTTCTCGAGTCATGTTAGGAAGTAAATGGGGTGACAGGGAAATAGGTCGGTCGTAAGATAGGGACCCTTCGTCTACTTTCACTTTACTTTCACCTTTAACGAATTCTTCTCGAGGAAAATGGATGTCATTGCTATATAGAGGGGAATTGATTCTTGGCTCCTTGCATAACATTAAGATTGTAGAAGATGGCTGAGGATGCTGTAAATTTTGGAAACGAACAAAAGTTCTAAAATAAGACAAAAGAGAAAGTTAGGTCTGCTTTCATCACTTTGCTTCCGTGAGAGAGATACAGTGAAAGTGAAATTTCTGGACGACTTTCTCCGTTGTCTAATTCCATTTATAATGAAATTTAGTAAAAAAAAGTTATTGCGCCGTTCAAAGTATGTCATTGCGACTAAAGATCAATAATAATCAATTTAAAGAATGGGAATTTTTAAAATGTTTGCAAATAAGATCTAGGATAGATTTTTTTTTAGAAAGGACTTGAGATGGAAATGAGATGAATTTTGTAAGGCTGTAAGCTGCTTTCACTTTCATTATGATCAGATCTCGTTTTTAAGCTGGAAGCCCTTGTGGGATTTACCTTGGCCTTCCAGCGCCCCTTCCAGAATCTGCCTAGATTTCCAGGGAAAGTTTTGTTGTCATCTAAATAGCCGGGAGGAGGGCTTGCCTGATTGGGAGCTGGAAATCCTTTCTTATTAGTCGCTGGAAGTTGGTGGCTAAAGTGTCGTCTAAGGAGTTTGGATGATGATTAAGTGGGCTCATGCGGAAAATAATATCAGGCTCGCTCCATAGACTTTCTCCTTTGAGTCCCTGCTCCCTCCATCTTAATCCGCCCTTAACTTTCTACCAAGGCCTCCCAGGCCTCAATCACTGACACGAAGGGGGTGGGGAGGGACTTAAGTGGCAACAACATGCAAGCACTCAATTCAAATGAGCTCGGTCCAAAGTAATCAGATCCCATCGCCCTCAAAACGTTTACACCACAAGTGAAAGTTATGATGACTTGAGTGTGAAAGTACGTATTAAGGGGGCCGGAGGTTTTAGATTAATCCATTGGGGGCAATACGTCGTACGGGCTAAGGGTAATTTCCAAGTTCCGAAATTTCCAAAAAAAAAAAAGAAAAAAAGTATTTGAAATTTGTTCAAAATTTTTACAGAAAGTAAAATTTTAAAATAAAATTCTTCATCGTTGTAAATCTCAAATTTCGTTAGTTCGATCAATTTTTTAGAAAAACCTTGAAGGAAAAAAAATTATTGATTAAAATTATTTGATCTTTTTTGGCTGTTAAGATGTGTTTTTTTTTTAAATTTTTTACAAGATTTTAAGTTTAAATAACTGCAGAGTATGAAATGTGTGATGCGGAAGGTGAAATCAAATTATTGGTTAAACGTCAAAATTTTGCTGAAACTTGGAAATACTTAAACGAATCACTGCTTTGCGCGAGTATATCGTAAGATATTTGCCAATAGATGCTGATTAGGTGGTAACGTTTATAAAAAAAATTGCCCTGTGTCTCAACGGCGGCGCTGCGTTTGAAGTGGAACAGTGAAAGTGGTGCTAGAATTGGAAATAAGCGGTGTCGCTGAGTGTGTTATAGGGACATTGGAAAGAAAATGAAATTATTACCGCTCCAGGATACAAGGTATGATGCTACCCGTGTTCTGGAGAAAAATATTTTGTAGGCCTGGAATGCTCTTGTGCTGGAGAGAGTTCAAGTTCTTCCAGGCACCTCCAGGAGCCTGGAAAGAATGTTATGTACTCTGAGGTTGGAATTCGGTGAGAACGGATCTGCTCCGTGAATTCGAATCTTCCCGCTTCTCCATTTCCCCAGAGTAAGCCATCAGGCCAAGATCGAGCAGCTATTGCTCCTTCGCTTCCTCAGCGACGACGACACTTCATCCCAAGCATTCCTCTGTTTATCCTTCTGCGAGTCATATCCTGGATTTCCTGAATACCTCCACCGGAAGACACTGTTTATACAGCCAAATTCCAAAAACAGCGTCCTATTACCAACCTCCCATTAAGTTCTTCGCCTCGATTTCACTTCCGGTGCGAGCAGCTCATGCTGAAGCGCTCTGTACATTTAGGGTTCCCCCTCCTGAACTCATTTGTGTGCGATTGTGTTTGTGTATCATTATAATTGAGGAGGAAAAACCGGATCTTTGAAGTTCATCTCGTCCTTCTCAAAAATTTAATTAGGGAAAAGTTAAAAGCTTGAGAATTTCTTGTTTTTTTTTTGTCGTGAATGGGAATTTTGAAAGTCGAAAAACTCAAAATTTCGAAGGCAAAATGCTTTTGGAAACTTTACAAAGACTAAATGAGCATTGATAACTGACTTAAGTTGGCCTTTATGAAATACTTGAAACCAACTTTTCCACGAGGTCATAAACGGAAAGGGTTTTATAGTAGGGAGAGCCGAATTCAGTTCCTGTTGAACAGTGGACTCGCTTTAAAGTGGCGTAAGTGGTAGTGCGGTGGATTTTATTGGTTTCTGACTCAGGCCGCCGCGGCGTGGGACGCCGTGAACCATTGTGAAATATTTAAGGACCAAGGGGAGTTTTTTTTTTATGCATTGAAGGCATGATTTGTGCCTTGGGAAGAAGAATTTTGAGCAGTCAACGTGACAGAAGATGACAAATGGGCATTCCTGTAAGTTGCACAAAATAATTAGTACCGTTACTAACTAAATACTTTATCTCGTCTTGAGTACTTTTTCATTTTTGGCCCTTCCTGACAGGGAAGGGGTGGAAATTTTTTTTGTGCAATTTTTTTTTTCGTCATGCAAATGACGCTCCACTTCATATTTGAAGAGCTCTCTTAAGTTTTTTTTTTTTTTTTTTTTTGCAAAGTCACTTATGAATTTTGATCCTGATTAGATTTATTATGCCTTAAAATTTATGTCCCTAAACAGTTTCCTGATGAAGCAGGAAGCCCAACCCAAGTCAAGAATGATGTAACGTTGACTAATTTGTCAATGTGTCGTTCTTAAAAATTTCGACAGGTTGTGAATTTTGCGTGCTAACGCATCTGAGAGCCACGCTTAGGACGCGGTTCTTTGGTTGTTGCTATACAAATCGTTTTTTTTTATGAAATGAGAAAGTGAAAAGTGGGAATTTTTTCAAATTTTGAGAGGTGAAATTTTGCATTTCATTTCCCTAGGGCGAATCTCGGGTTGACAATAATGTTTTTGGAAATTTCATAGCTCGCAAATTGGATCCGCGCTTTTAATGGCTAAGCATTCCTGTTACAACACTGTATACTTGAAAGAGATACTGTTGTTGAACGTTAAACAAAAGAAGTAGTGAATTAGTCTTCCTGTCATCGTTGGGTCTTAGAAAGATTTTTTTTTTCAAGAAACAAATTTTTGTCATACGTTGACTGTTTAAGGTTTGCTGAAAAGGAACGCCGTAGAACAGACCGCTGCTATGATGATGGGGAATGTGTCATCTCGAGGCGTCCCCTCCTTTTAAAAGACCAGATCTAAATTCTAAAAACAACATTTTCTAAAAAATCCTCACAGAAGCTAGAGTAATGACACGTTGGAAGTGTCGTCGTCGGAAGCGTCTCAGCGTAAAAATCTGGAAGAAAATGGGCAGAACGGAGAGAACTCCTGGCATCTGATTCATGAAACGTTTGACAGGCAGAATTTGTCATAATCTGTCATCTCTACTCGCTTGATAATGATCGTTACAGTCTGCAAATTATATTTGGATGAGTAATGCCATCCTTAGATTTTTGAGGCTTTGAAAAAACTTAAATAAGATGCCTGATTTTCTCCGGTAATCATTTACTACTCTGTTTTAGAAAAACAGAACACACGCTTCCTTGTCAAGTTTTTTTTTAAAATCCCCGAGCGCTGCAACTTGAGTTGAAGCTAATGAAGAGGGACAGGCATATAAAATGCTTTTGGAAGTGTTGATTGCAAACTTAGAGAAAGCGTTTGCCCGAGGAAAACCTCTAAATTCCAGGCTGTTTTCCAAGCGTTTCAGCGTTTTATACGTTATTCCAGACAAAGTTTGGGTTCTAAAAGTTTTTAGAATTAATTTTCCTTGGTCGAGTTCCAGCGTAAGTTTAGCTTGGAGCAGCGTCTAATTTTCCACTGCGGTTGTTGGAGAATTGCAAGTTTACTTTTATTGTTTTGACTGATTGACGTGACGTGGAGTGAGGAAAGTTTAAGGGTATTTTTTTTTGGAAACGTTTTCGCTCCAAATTTTTTTGATTTCCTGGAAAGCTAACTGTCAGAGAATGTTGTGTTGGGAAAATAATAAAGAGTGAAAGGCCCCTGCCCTGGAGAAGGACTCAATGTTCTGGAAGGAGATGAAGGGAGACTTCCTGGAGAAAGGTAGATCATAAACTGGCTGGAACGGTGAAACGGAACAGGGAACGTTAACGGAACGCAGTATAAACCTACCGGAAGTAACTTTTGCTTCTGGGGCATTTCCAGCCAGTATCCAGTATTTTCCAGACAATATCTACTCCTTCCAAGTCAGCACTAACTACTTTCTAATGTCGTGTTTTTACAGCCCCACAAAAAGGAAGCCATAGAAACTGTTCAATTCAATTTACGTCAGGCCTCGCATCGAGAACTTCGTGTGTTCTACAGGCGGGTTCTTGTACACGGGAACTTACAGTTTGTTATTGAACTATTTTCATGCAAATGCAAAAATTCTATCCGTCTAATTTCATATTCATGGACGGATTTTTTTTTTAGAGCATCTCTAGAATTTTTTTTTCGCTTAGATGTAAAACTTGTGTTTTTTTCTTGACTAGGATGTAAAACTTGTGTTTTTTTCTTGTATTCGGAGATTCAAATCTTTTGGTTCTTGTTATTTTGTTTTCTCGAGCTTTGACAATTAAATTCTTTGTTCTTCCTTTTGCTCAAGTACAAAGTATTCAATTTCATTAAGATTCCATTACAATTGTTTAATTGCCTAATTAAAAACTAGTTTTCGAATTCAATTCGGAGTTGAATGAAAAGCAAAGGTTGACATCATTGTTGGCAGTTGAGTGGTTTTGCAATTTCACGTGTAAGTATCAGGAGCATTTTTTGATTGTGAAGATTAGGCACGTTTGAGGTCAAATTCCCTTACGCGTTTGCTTACAGATGACTTTACAGCACTCGTTTTTCTTGTTGGCAATTTTTCCAAATTTCTTCAATTAACTAACGTTTTTGGAAAATGTCGTAAAGAAACCTTCTGTCTCACTGCTATATTTGATAGCTTTATTTTTTTTAAATCATTTAAAATTTTTACAGAACAAATGAACGTAATCTTTAACGTAAACGTAAACTTTACTTAAATTAAAGTAAACTTGGGATGTGGGACGCACGATAAGCATCAGTTTTTTTTGTTTCAAAAATATAAATTTCGCTAAAATTTAATTAACCATTTCCTTGTTTGTTTTAAAAATTTAAAACACTGAGTTACTGATCTTGTATCCTCGTATTTTTTCCATCGAATCTCATATTATAATATTTATAATTTCTCTACAACGCTTCGATGAAGAAGATTATTAGATTAACAATAAGTCATGTGAAATTAATCCGTACCATTCACTCTAAATTCGTCTTTAATTGGTTGTAATAAATCGAGAACAGTTCCTGTACAACTTCAATTTTAGACCGATGAAATTACACGATTTTCTCTAGAGACCAATTAGTGCCAATACAAAAGGGATCCAGGAAACAGGGCTTTTAGAACCAGCAGGGTTGGTTCCTAATAGAATTTCTGAATAATTGATTTTGATTTTGATGTTGAAGTAATTTGATGAGTGAAAAGGGACGATGGGGGCCCTTACTAATGAGCAAAATAAGATACTCTAGGAAGGAGCTTCCGTAATTTCCAAGTTCTATCAATTCTGTTAGAGGGCAATGCGTAGTGATGCAAGGAGAAAGTAAAGTGAAAGCAGTAGAGCTACCATTGGCCGGAAGCGATGGACAGGGCCGATATCCCAATCTCTCTCAATTTCACGGTTTTCCACGGTTCCCCAGACGCTCTTCCATTGTGTCTCGCTCTAAGATGGAGTTATCGTCGAAATGTATTTTCAATTTGTTTTCTAGCTCCCAGATCTAATCGACTAATCACGCTGACAGAATAATGGAGAAGCTCTCGATAGTAAACCTTAGCTTAAGACGACGCTGGGACACTTTTTTCCGGTCCGAACTTCCGAATCTAGTTTTCTAGTTTCTAGTGCCGTCGTCGTGTCATCTAATAAGTCCTTCACAATTTCCACAGCGCGCTTCCAGCGTTCTCCAGCCTGGCCCAGAAGAGCCTGGAAATAGTTTTATTTGGTCCATCTTCTTAAACTTTCTCCGCTGACTTTCTCCCACTTGTCTGTCCATCTCCCTCCAAACTTTCTTCCTTTAGTTCTCTCCTAATGGTTTTGTTATTGTGTTGCTCTGTCGTGACAGGAATGGAAAAGTGTTTTCCATTAGCGAAATTGTGCTCATAAATTCCCTTCCCAGTGTTTTCAGTAGGGAAGGCTTTCACTAACAAAGAATGTGTTATTTTCGTTGTGCCGTCTTTATAGAGGACTTGAAATTTGGTCCTTATTTCCTTTCTCCGCCTGTCTCTCCACTACACAAAATATATAGTCTTCGTCGATTTAGATCTGCGGCGCAAAATACTCTTTGGTGTTTCCTCTCTGCCCTAATGCAATTTCCATTCCTCATCGTTGTTCCTGGGATTAGAGACTACAAGGCAACTCTTAATCTTGTACAAACTATTTTATTATTCTTCAAGGGCCCCCTCACTTTAAAAGGGCCCTAAACAAAAGTCAAAGATACTGGGAGTGGGAGGAGTGGGAAATAGTTCCAGCATGTACTTTCACCAAGACCGGTTTTCTCTTGGAGAAAAGAGAATGAGAAAAAAGGACTTTCTCTTTTCTCTTTTTCTCTCCTCCCAATTTGCCTCTTTCTCCTATTGCTTTCACTAATAAGGACTTTTGCTCTTTGAAAATTTGCATAATTTGCAATCTCGAGAGCAATTCAATTTATGACTTTGAGCCTTTACGACTACTTTGGATAGATTACAAGGAACAATTTGATTTTTTCTTGTTCGAATCTCAGGAAAACTTTCTCTTTTTCCTTGAGTCCTACTATTTCTTTCTCCAGCACGTTGACTTTTTGACATTGTCATTAAAATCCTGGAACAGATTGCCGTCTGGGTCCTGGAAACACAATGTTTGGGATTTGAATTTTTGACACTTGTATGTGTCATGAGAGGCTAAAAAAAACGGCTTGTGCAGGATGATGGAGTGATGTGAATCTGAGAGATGCATTAGTCTTTCGTTGTTCACTCGCTGCCACCATTCAAAGCGATTCTCTCTCTGTCTCTGATGTAATAATAAATTTTTCTGCACAATCAGCACCCACTTCAATTCCAAAGCGATTTTTTTTTGGAGGAGGGAGTGGAGTAGACGCTGGAATTTGAGCACTCGGGAGTAAGTACAGGAGCGATAAAGGCCTCGCCGGAGTAATTCCAAATCTCTCTTCATTTCATCCAGTCAAAAAGTGGTACTGGATGCTGCGGAGATCTCATTATGGAGAGAGCACGGGAGAGTGAAGGCTTAATTCAAGGAGGATTCAATTGAAAGTTGCGGGGAGATGCAGAGTGCCAAAATTTCATTTGGGCCTAATCCCGCTCCGCGGTTTGCCGTGGTTCGAAGATCACTCCCTGCCTTTCACTCTGTCAATTAATCAAGTCGAAGGGCCAAAAATAGGGCAGACGCTTTTGTTTCTTTATCGTACGCAGTCAATCCAATTTCACTTCATGCAGAAAACGTCGGAGAGCGTTAATTCGCGGTTTGTCTATAAGCTCAGGAGAGGCCTCGTGTCAAAGGTCAAAGGATCTGGAGTTGAACAGTATATTGAGGAAATACAGTGCTTTTCCACTTTTTCCCCTCGACAAACCGCTTTTCTCTTGAAACAGAGTCATAGAATCAGTTGAAGTTTTACGATTTCGGGCAACTCCAATCTTGGTTTTTTTTGTTTTTGTTTGCAAAATTTGTAACATGGGGAAATACAGTGCGTTTGCGATTTTCTTTTTCAAACAGCTTTCACTTTTGGAATAGAGTTTCTATCCAGTTTGTTGAGGTTTTACGATTTTGAAACTTGCGTCTTCATGTGTTTCATACACATTTTGCAACATATAGAGCAAGGCCCTTATAAAGTAGAGTAATTGGATTTTGTTTAAAAGTAGGAATAAACTTGAATTGAATTAGAATTAATTATCCTGTTTTGTATGTAATTGAATTGTAAATGAAATCAATTTGTATTTTTAGAGGACTTAAGGGCTTCTAGAATTTAAGCAGAGCGACTTAAATTACCATTAAATTTTAACAATTAAAAGAAAATCTCAAGATCAGCTAAAGATAAATTGTACACGCCATGTATTTTGGAATGTTGGTTTTTTAGACATAAGATTTTGGCAATTAAGTCTGGGTTCTATGAATAAATTAACAAGAAAGAATTTCCGTTTTGAGAAGTACGTTGTGAGAGGACGTCTTGTACTGCGGAAATTTGGTTTTTTCGTTTGCTAATTGTGTGAGGATTTTGGGCGTGGTGGCTGAGACGGGGCAGGCGGCGAGAGGTTAATGAGGAATAGGACAAGGGGATGATGAACGGTTTTTAAGGGCACGAGATGGATGTTCAAGGATTAAAATGTGCCAGGAAGCTCTTTAATGGGATCCTTCTACACAAGGACCTGAAGACGTTTCCCTAAGATTTATGACCTGCATAAGAGGTCAGAGGCGCGCTTTTTAAGGAAAGGGAATTTAGAACAAGGTAGGCTGACGCTGAATCGCTGGCTGAAGGGGAAAAACGACTGCCAGAACTTGAATTAATTTCCAGTTCGTGCGTTTCTCTAATTCGTTTCGTTAGCAGAGAAGGGAAAGCTCCTGCCGTTAAGTGTGGGAGAAAAGGAAAAGAAATTAGGGAAAGGCTCCCGTCATCCCTTCCTGGAGAAGATCGCTGGAGAAAAGTGGGAGTAATTGCTGGAGAAAGCAGGGAGATTTTCCAGGGAGATGAAATGATAATAAATGCCAAGGGTTAGATTTGATTGTGGAAAAGCGCTGGGGAAAAGCCTGGAGAACATGACAGAGAACAGATTTAATTTTGTGGTGCTAATAGGAAGATGAACTTGAAGCGAGAGTGGATGCTGGAGCAGCATCCAAACCTATTATTCTTTACTTTTCGGGAATTGTAAAGGGTTTTGATGAACAAATTATGAGGAACTCTCAGAAGTTAATGAGGCCTTAATTACTCCCACTGTTTGTTCTCATTATTCATTAATTTCCGACGATATAAACCGTGCGGTTCTCGGAGCATTACTGTATGAGAGAGCCACAAAGTTTTAGGGAAGTGAAAGTAAAGGACGACGACACGAACCGTAAAAGGCAACAGTGAGTAATGTCGGTTCCATAATTTGAAGCCACTTCATTTGTCGCTGCCAAGCGCTATGTCCTTACTCAAATTTTAAAATTCCCAGGGCTCTCAAAATTAGAAGCTCCCCAAAAAATGACGCTTCCGCTTTCGAGCACACACCCCTTGACAAATTTCCATTTCATTTTCTTCGCTCCTCTGCCTCTCTTACCACTTACTTTTATAAAAGCAGAGTTCAAAAAATTTCATGGTAGTCATCCTTTTTAAATTTCCTTGTTTAGTTTAGCAGCGCTGCAAAAGCAAATTTCCTGGGCCATGTGCCACTCCCAAGAGACTTGCATTTACCTCGAGGATATTTGCACCAAAAATTTATTTTTGAGAATGTCATCTCTGTTCAAAGAACATTTCAATAACCCAAAGCAGCCATTTTGCTTTATTCTCAGAATGATGCCTCGGAATTTTGATTATTTCAAGCGAGCAATGTTTTTACAAGATTCCAGTCCAAAAATCCAAATAATACAAAAAAGAAATTTGAATACGAATGCGGTAATTGGAGCAATTTGAGCCGGATTTTCAAACGGTTACAAAATATTTTACTGTTAAGTGGTCTCAAGTTGGAAGCTAGGTGTGGCGCACCCTTAAATTTGGGCGGATTCCAGGTGCTGGAGAACCTTGTCTGTTTAAAGTGGGGCGGGTTCCAGAATGTGCTGGAGAACCCTGGACGGTGCTGAAAGTCAGGTTGGCAGTGATGTAATTATTTGAGCTTGTTTTAGTCGGCGGTTGTTCATCTTCTCCAGTCCTGGCCCCATCAGTCTAATGACGCTGGAGTGTCTTATTACGAAACTACTTAGTCCAGCAGTGCCTCAACTTCCTGGAAAGTGAAAAACACTTTCCTTGGGCAAATAAGTTTGGAAGTTTTCGGAGCTCCTTGTTATGATCTTCCGTCTCCCCGTGATTAACGGCGATGGTTCCAGAATTTCTAAAAACAAGCTATTCAAAACCCGAACTTAGTAATAGCAGTGCTGTAGAAATACTTAGAAACCAAGGGCTAAAGGCAGGATAGAAACTTCCTTTTTCAAAAACTAAAGCCCTTCCCTTCCGGTCTCTCTTTATTTATTCAGTAAGTTATGACTTTTGACTCTTCGCCTTTAGAACTCTGCCTTTTATGCTTAATCAAGTGTCGCTAAGGAAGTAGTGAGGCACGGTGGTGGAAAAGGGCTCTCCACGGCGTCCGTCGCAAGGATGCAAATATGAGCCGCCGTCGGCCCCACCAAAAACTTTGTCTATTAAAACGTTGTGGTGGATGTTTAAATTGGACGTGGCGTTGCAAAGGAGAAAAGGCAATGAGAAAGTTTCTTTAGATTTTGAATAGGAGAAAGTATCTTTTCTGCATATTTTAAGTGAGGCCAAGGGAATGAAAATAAAAGGAAGGAGCGTCTCCTAGTATTTTCATAAATCCGATCCGCTTTCTCCCTGAGAAAGGGATTTAAAGGTAAGTCACAGCTCCTTAAGGGGCCGTCGTAGGTCCCAAGTGGCGTTTCTAAAAAGGAGAAAGGACTTCAAGTCCTCCTTGGCTTCCTTTCTTTATTTCCTGGAAGATAAAAAGTTTTTGTCTCATCACTGTCACAGGGCCAAGGGAGTAGGGCAGGAGGGGCCTTAGGAATACCCGGAGATTACTCTTGCTACCCTTGGCTACGAGAATTGACAGGTTCAAGAGCCCTTATGATTTTAATCAGAGCACGCCTGAGCCCTTAACCCTTCCTCATGTCTCCATCTTTGATATCCAAAGTCTCATCTTGTAAAAGCCTTGTCTATGCTCAAATATACATAAAAAAAATTTCCATAGATAATACCAAAAACAACTTTTTTTTTTGCATTTTCGCAAGCATTTTCGCGATTTACGTTTACTTGATTTTCTAAACAATTTTCTCGTCAATTGCTTGTTCTAAACGTTTTTTCACAGGTTTAAAATTGTAGTTTAATAAAATGCCTTGGTTAACTCTGGTGGTTTAAGAAAATGGAAATCGAAAACCCCTGCCGAAGTTTTAAGTGTTTAAGTTCAGTTTTAGGTTTTGTGTTTTAATTAGGTTGCGCAGTTGGGTTTTATGTTTATTTTAGATTTGAGAACCCGAAAATAAAGCACAAGTTGTGTTTTTAAATTGAAATTGTTTGGTCTGCGGCTAGTGACTTTGTTAGTCCAACAGCGAGGCGTGTATGGGAATTTCCGTTATTTTGGGAGCCTTTTGACGTTAGTTAATCAGTTAATTTGAAGTAGTTTTTGGAAAATCATGGTTTTTGATGACCCCATACCAGGCCAAATGAATGGTTCTTTTGACAAGCTAAGGCCTAACAGGGAACTGTGTGGGAAACGGCATTTTCTGCTCTGTAACGTTTTGCAGGTTGTGCAAAGGGGACTCCATATGGCTCTACCATGTCTCCGTCATCATGCTCCTATTTCTCCAACTTAAACCTTTTCTTCTATTAATATTTTTCTAGAGATTCACAGACCCTCATTTTTTGATGTCTTCTTGGGAGAGTGAAAATGAAAGGGGATTATGACATGGCAGAGTTTAAATGGTCCAAAAGGACTTGATGAGAGCCTCTGATGATTATACTTTTTTTTTAGTTAATGATGGCAGATGAAAAACGTTATTTTAAGCCCCACTTTTTCTCTTCTATAAATCTATTATAAAAAGAATTCCAGGGCAGGCTCGTTTTCGAGGGTAATAAAATTCTGGATACGCTTTTGTCGTATCCCGGGATAGGTTTCGGATGACAGAATTTTGAGTACGTTGCGTAGGAATATGAAAGACTGAGGTTTTTGGTCGGCCTAAATCTCTTGTGTCATGCCTTATTTTTGATGTAATAAAGTGCGGGTTATGATTGTATGAAGAAGAAGTGGGATGAGCCTAACAAGATCCATTTTCTGGTCTGCTTGGCTTCCGGAGAAAGTCGGTGAAAGTGAGGCCAATGTCTCCCTATTTGGGGCCCTTAAGCTATTCCGGCCTGTTTTCTTTCCTAGTATAGAACAAAAGGCGTGTTCTAAATGGATCGTCTATTCATCTCTTTCCAAAATAATAGAAAAGTTCTCTATGTCCCTTCCTAAGGGACGACGGTCTCCAGTTACGCTGTTCAAATAGGACTCAATTTAAAAAAAAATAGGACTTTGTGTTGGTGTTGTTAAAACATGACAGTAAAAGCATTTTCATTTTTGGTAAAACCTCCTCCGTGCTTGCGGAGATTCTGGAGAAGAATTATTTTTGGAAATTTCGTTTTTTTGAAATTTTCTCTTTTGAAATGTTCCGGGAGAATCACTCCTGGAGAGTGAAAGTTCTTGAGGCAATGCAAATTGTGGGCTTGAATTCATTGAACTGTAAAGGAGTGACTTCCTATTTTCGTTTTTTTGAGCCCTTTTGAGAGAAAGTTGGGGTCTAGTCTGTTAGTTTGTGATTTAGAAGTGAAAGGTTATTGAGGTTGTGGGAGAGGCATTATTTGAATTCTGGAAGGGTCCTGGAAAAGCCTGGAAAGTTGTGTAATATCCTAAGTAAATGGTTGTAGGCCAAAAGTTTTCCTTTTGCTGGAATTAGGTTCGGCTGCTGAGTGGCAGAGGTTTTTGGGAAGAGTTGTGGAGAAAGTGAAGTGAAAGTTGGGAATTGACGGCGGAACTGCCCCAAACCTAAACAAAACTCCCGCTGCTGGAACGCTGGAATGTTTTCCTGGACAAAAGGAGTCAAAGCTAAAAACTAAGCTCCAGCAGCGTCTACTTGGGTATGTACGCCACCTTCCCTTGCTTTATGTGAGCCTAATCTCTGTCGCATGAGGAATCCTTTCAAAGCGCTTAACTCCGTAAGTGCTTCCACCGTTCTTCTGGAGGGTGTAAATGGATGATTCCTGGGCTAAGTCTTCCTCCTAAAGTGTCCCATAATTCCTGGGTGGCTGTCTCGAGGAGGTAGCGGAAAGGAATGTGGATCCAATGGGGATGGAAAAGGTGGAATACGGGAAGATTAGGGTACTTGCGTCAATCTTGTCAACAACAAATCTGTCAACAAATTCAAGTAATAAAAGAAAAATTGAAAGTGAAAGTTTCGCATTCTTCGTTTTTACAAATTGTAATTTTTCTCCGACTTGGCATATTTGCATGATACTTTCATGACATTTTATGTACTTCATATCATATATTTTTAGCACAAAACACGTAAAAAATAAGAAAAGTACCTTATATTCTTATTCTAAAGCAAGTATATATGACACAGACATCTTCAACTGATTTTCTTCTTTTTTTTTAGTGAAAAGTGATCTTATTTTGAAGAAAACGATTTCGCCATGCAGTGGCAATTTTGCAATTTAAAAATTTGAGGTTGACGGAAAGTGTCCCTTAAGTAAGAAAATCTGTAGCCTTGACCAAAGAGCAAAGGGAGACAAAAGAAAGGGCCCTTCAATAGGACGCCAAGGATCGACCGGTTTTTAAGATAAAGTGGAACAAAATGTATTATTACAAAATCCTCTTTATTCCAATTTCATTTCTTTGTTGGGCCTTCGCGGCTGGAGAAGTTGCGGCCTTAAGTCCCCCCACTTTCTTCCACCACTTCCAGCTCCTCCAGGAACTGCGAACTTTGCGAAGTAGGAAGTTGGGGAGGCGTTGAGCCAGGTTTTAACTCCTACTCGTCGTCCTTTTGTAGAGCGCTGAAAAAGGAAGTCTATCTTCTTTAGATCTAAATCCAAAAGAACTTGGCCTGGAACTTGGCAAAAAGTTCCAGTTCCTGGAGAAAAAGAGCAAGAGAAAATTCAAATGACCTTTTTTTCTCCTTCTTAAAGAAGGTCTTGAACTAGCAACAATATAAAAGAAGAAGAAAATCTTTTGAATTTTATTCGTCCGAAATTGGACTTTCTTTTTTTAGAAAAAGAGAATGTAGTGATTTGGAATAGAATTGTTTGAGAAAGTCCCGGATGAAGGATGAGCTATGATTTCGCGGTTGCAGCGATTCCTCGCGAAACTTAAGTTTCTCTTGCCTTTGGCTTGATTGCCATTTTCCAGCGTATTCCAGCGTATTGCCTGGAAAGCAGAGCCGAGGGATTAAGTTCTTTGCTTTTGCTGCTTTCTCTGTCGACAAATTCAATAGGGAGACCCAAAATCAATGATCCAATTTATTAGGACTTCCAGGAAAAGCAAGCCTCAGAAATTTGGGGAATCTTAAGGAAGACAAGGGAAATTGGGAAGAAAGCAAGCAAGTAATTTTGAGAATGCTGGAAGAAGTTTTAGGCGGAATTTCCTTGTGCCTTCTTCTAATAATCATTAAAGTCCCAATTTCTCATTCCTGGAAGGTTCATATCGAGTGTCGTCGTCGACGTCGAGCAGCGTCAAGAGCAGAAGACGCTGGAATCAACTGGAAGGCCTGGAGTCCTCCTCGAGCCTTGTCTGGTCTTACGTTACATGGAAAAGGCTGAATCAGCCACAATTTCTTGAAAGATTAGACTTGAAAGGGGATTGTTGTTGGCAGGCGTTATTAGGATGAAGGGCCCCGGCCCTTCCCTGATTCCTGGAGTTTATGGTGTGTGAAGATGATGATGAGGGAAGATGTGTGGGAAGTGGGATGTTGTCATTGTCATTAGTGGTATGGCAAGGAACGTAGTCATCCAAAGATGACAGATTCAATACAACAGCTCGAGATTGACGCAAAGAAAAAAAAACGTCGAAGTCATGTAGAATTTTTTTTGTCATCAATAACTCCATGACTCGAGTAGTGACTTGATGCCTGATTTCGATGGCTTCAAGGGGCCTCGAGCCCTGGGAAATTGGCAGGAAACGAATGACTCGATACTCTATCGTCCAGAAAACGACACACTAACCGTTTTGTGGTCATGAATTCTCATCAACCGGTCCCTTATTTTGTAGTTGGTCGGTTATTGCTCGTTTGGGAAGAAAATGACTTTTATTCGGTTACATTTTCCCAAGTCTCCCTCTACGACGACCACAATTTGGACAAATATAAGGGGCCCTGCGAAGACCTGAAAATGTAGGACTTTTTTGAAATGCTAGTTCTCATCAGTAATCTGAGACTTTTGAAGACAGGGGAAATAGGGCCCTCTTCCTCTTTATCTTGATGGACAATCAAGGGCTCGTTGAGGTTAAAGAGCCCTTAATATGAAGTACCTCGATGGTGGCCATTTGGATGGAACGATACCCTAGACGGGTAGAGGGTGAAAGACAGAGCCTAGCAGGGACACACTGTTGTGTTGAATGTTAAGGGAAGGGTACCCGCCCGGGGGTCTTACATTGAGCTTGTTCGGCCTACAACGGGTACTTGAGCTACCCGGGAGGGATATTTTTTGAATGTGTGATTTGAACACGGCGGTGTAAGGAGAAGGTGGGCCCTTGGAAAATTAGGGGTGGAAGCCACTTCCTGTGTGGTGGGCCAAAGCCGCTTTTTTCCTGCTACACATCTGGTGATGCCAAGATCCAAGATCTACAACGCTTAGTATTTCATCGAGTTGTCATTTTTTGGTAAAGATTTTCTATCTGTGGGGAACCGAACCACTGTTTCAGGGCTTAGTCATGTGATTGAGGAATATTTAAAAAAAATTGATTGTTTGAACAGTTGAGGGACGCTTGGAATGAGGGCGAACGCTGACGCTGGAAGGGGAAAATCTGATTCACTGGATTTTGGAAAGTGGATTTTGACAAGGAAAAATTATATTTCCCTAGATCCAAAGTCCCCTACTAAAGATGATGCCTGAGAGGACTCATATTTTTCTTAGCAATTTGATTAAGCCTAAGAGGCAGAAGGGAGGAGATACGAATTAGTATGCAGTGTGACGAAAAATCCTGGAGAAAAGTTTTTGTGCTGGAGAAAGTAGGAGGAGAAAGTTCTTCAGAGAGACGACATCATCAAAGGCTGAAAGAACAGCACACAGTCGTCTCACTGTGTTTGAAGTATTTTTGAACGTTACTTTTGAAATTGAGTTTGCTGACTGAAGGGATAAGTCACATGTCGCTGGTCGCCGAGGCTTCACAACTTTGACTTATGCGTCTCCATCCCAAAAGATCAACTTCAGACTACCCACTCCAGCGTTTGGGTGACCGTTCCAGCGCAAGGAAAAACTTTCTTTTGAATCCACTTTTTTCCTGCTGAGGTCCGTTTTTAAAGTTCCAGTCGACAGTGGAGTCTATTGGGAAAAATAGAAGAAAGGATTGGACTTGAATAAAGATGAAATTCTTATTAACTGGGCTGGACTTTCTCTTGACATTAAAGATTTAAGCGTCACGAAATTGCGCTTTTTGCCATTTTCGCTTTTTCTTCCACTTCTGGGAGGATTACTTTCTCTTTTTCTAAATTTAAAAAAAAAACCGGAATCTCTTCGGTACACTCAATATAAAAACGAAATTAGAAAAAGTGAACAAGGAGAAATGTGAAGCGGAAGTGAAAGTCAGATCCACTTTCTCTACGTCCGGAACCACTAGAGCCTCTTCACGTGACGTGTGCATGGTTCATCAAAATGGGAGAAAGTTCAAGCCAATTATAGAAAATGTCTCCTGAATCTGAAGCGGAAATGCAGCGCATAATTTTTCAAACTATTAAAAAAATTCTAGCAAGCCATTTTTTAAATTTAAGTTACACACATTCAAGTGCTGTCGACATGAAGTGAGTCATCTGAAGTTGATCAACTTGATCTAAACACCATTTTCCACTTTCACTGTCACCACGCATCAGGACCTCACTTACTATGGTTATCAAAATTGAACCTGACAATATTGGAAATCTATTTTAAAAACCTGCCTTGTTCTATTTTTAAAAAGTTTTTGAAAGGGAAGTTCTTAGGGATAGATCAAACTAAAGTTTTGATTTAAGTGAGAAACCGCTCGAGGGACTCTGCTTCCACGTGTTTAAGGGACTTTTTAAGAAGTTTTTTTGATTAGATAATGGCCCAAGGGCCAAATAGGATCAGAAGGAAAAGGGGTCCTTAGAGGAAGTTGGAAATTGTGAAGGGATCAGGAGACGCTATTACTTTTGAGCGTAAGAATTTTGAGGGTGCTGGAAGAGGGCTGGAATGCAGCCGAAAGTACTTGCTGTTACGGATCGCTGGCAAACGCTAAGATGACTCTTCAGCAGAGGAAATTCAGGGTATTTTCTGTTGTTATGAAGAATTCGGGGATTTTTCGAAGGCGAAAACCTGCCTAAAGGCAGAGGCAACATTATTTCTACTTCTGAAATTCTTTTCCTTTTACATCTTGTCTTATTTTTTTTTCTTAATGTACCATGGACAGGACGAAGAGAGCAATTCATCGTTGGCTGAAAACCCCCCTCTCACAGCGGTCCTGTCTCGAATTTACCGTAAAGTTACAATTAAAAACACAATTTTAAATACTTCCCTCAACATTTAAACTTTTTACAAAATTGTTTACATAAGTTTATTTTACACGAACTCCACTTTTTACGTGTCTTCAAGAGTATAAAATTATTTCTAGATTTCATTATTTCCTGTCAAAAGTATTACATAGAGTTAAAGTTCTGACATTTGGGTTTAAAAAAAGAGGGAAAAATGGACCCCTATCCGGATTTTTACGGTAAAATCGACTCATCTCGTATGTCACGGCCGTCCCTCGTGTCTCCGTCTTGGGTTTCTAAAACAAGGGAAAGGAAATGGACGTTTTAGAACTTAAGCTTTTCGTTTTCTTGAGGTTCTTTACGGGTAGTGAAATTTTATCGGTGTGAAAAATGTGTTGAAAGTTTGTTGTTCGACTTGAATGGCTTTTGTTTGAGGCCTCAAAGAGCAGCAGTGCTCAAGGAGCTTTAGAAATTTTTGTATCGTGGGGTAAAGGGCTTTAGAAAATTTGTAGCTTAGAGAATCCTTACTTAAAAAAGTTTTGGGTAGGGTTAGAGGCCGGATTGACATTAGAAGGGCATTATTTTTCAATCCCGAGATCAAAACGCCCGGTATTTAGCGTTCTCATCTGTAAAGAAACCATCCAATGAACACCAATCCATCCGTATACAAACCAATGGAAACTAGGAGCTAAATGCAGCTTTCCGAACAAGTAATTACAGAACTTTTCAGTGAATGGCCGTACTTTATGGTTAAATTCCTTCTTTCACCAACTTTTCGCATTTGTGTACAGAGCACTTCATAGCAGACGGGTGATAATGCTTCCACGAAAATTGGATTAGTGATGCCGGAATCTGGGTGCTTTCAACAAATTTAAAAAAATTTAAAGTTCTGTTAAAAAAATCTTAGTAAAGGGCGGTTGAAAAGAAACACAAAAGGCAAAACTCAATGTATTCTATAGAAATTAGCACACAACCGATCAATCAATCGTAGAATTCCGAATGCGATATGGGTTTTTGAGGTAAATAGAACATTCAGCAGTGAGCGTTACTTATGAAACGCTCTGTACCTCTCAACGGATCACAAACCCTCAATCACCGTCACCCGAATTGGCTTGGCCTTATTGGTATTGTGGCGCAGAGAATTTGAATTCCTTAAATGGCGACATGTACGGCGACCGTTGGAGCTCGAGCTGCGGGCGTATTCCCTAAATTCTGCAGCGTCTCCCGCAGGTTTTAATTATACAGCAGCGGTGGGAATGGTAGCGATTCGCTGAACGATAGAGCCCCAGAAGCTCTTCCTGGATTAGATGAGGACGTGTTGGTTTGGGGAAGCGTAAATATAATGACAAGGGACGCTAGATGCGGAGACCGTGACCAACATGACCAATTCTGCGAATAAATGACACCACCAAAAGTAGCGGCGAGAAGCTCCCAAGATTTGCATTCACGTCTCGGCAGGGCCCTTTACCATGCATGAATTCCGTTTTTGGTGACTTCGAAATTGAAGCTGGGAACTTAGGCACTGGTACCTTACGTTGTTGAGGATGCGCCGCCATGATAAGTTCTCGAGAAACGTAAATAAATGGGATCCTCACGATTTTTCCTTTGTGTGATTTGCTACCACTTTTGTTAATGTTGGTGGATCCCATTGTTTCCCCTCTGAACATTATGGCGACGAATACAATTTGAGGGTGTAGGTACTTGTGATCGTTAATGTACAAACGACATTATGCAAACGCTCAAAACGGAAATATACAAATTTCCTGTTCCATTAGCCTTCGGAATCGACAATTATAAAAAGGAAATTACATCTGAACAGCAATAAAAAAAAAAAGCTAGGAAATCAAATTGCCTTTTACACCCATAAATTTTCGGCTATACTTTTCTAGAAACTAAAAAAAAAAGAGAAAGTGAAACAAACAAAGCTTGACTCTATAATTAAATACTTTAAATCGATATATACTCTATAATTAAATAGTATTTTAAATCGATCTATGCTCTATAATTAAACCTTTTGTTTAAAGCGCTCTAATAAATTTATATTTTTTTTGTGGTTTTCCAGATTGAAGCTCGGGCGTGAGTGGGAGGGTATGGATTGGCCCTTCAAGTACCACTCGAAGGGACGGCCCTGCAGGCCCCTTTTCTTCGCCCATCATGTCCGCTATCTGCTCCTTGGCAGCATTCTGCTTGTCCTTGGCGTTCCGGAGGGCGGAAGAGCGGTCCAGGGCGACTCCAGCCCTCCGGTAGCAGATGTCGAGGATCTCTTCAAAGGTAAAGGCGCTGGAAACACGCTGCAAAAGTTTCTTTTGACTTTTCAGCCCGCAACATCCTTAAGATCACAGAAGTGCCTTAATGAGTTCAAATGAGAGGCACTGGAGTCAGGCCTCCGAATTATTTGGTTTTCTGTTTATGCCTCTTCAGGGAAAGATATTCTTGGAAGGGCCCTCTGGAAAGTGCCAAATTTGATTTCCCTTCAAGTGTTTTATTCCTTTCCGCTCTCTTCCTCTAATTTAGCTTCCTTGTGCTCCGTCGAGACCTCGGCTTCCCAGGCCACCGCTTCAGGAGAGTCCTCTTAACCAAAATACAGAGCCTTTCTTGTAAAATACAGAGCATTTCTTTGTGTCAAAGTCCAAATATGGCAATAGCGTTTTTCAAGACCTTCAACTTAAACTATTGCTGAAATTCGTCTGGGATTGAACAGTTTTCTCATATGAGAAATCTCTAGTTTTCTCAAATCAGAAATCTCTTGTTTTCTCAAATAAAAAATCTCTAGTTCTCTCAAATCAGAAATCTCTACTTTTCTCATCTCAATTTCCAATTTCGAAAAATCACGAAGATTGACTTTCTGTTTCGTCTACGTCAGCATAACTAAAGAAAAATGGGCAGATTTTGAGACAAAATTGGAAATAATGAATGAATAAAAATAATGAATAAATAAATTAATGTGAATATGAAGTTCTGAGTTTAAAAGATCATCTTTTCCCAAATTAAGATCGTCTTTTCACATATATTTAAATATTATCATCTCATAGATTACAGATAAAAACTATTTTTAGAAAATAGAATTTCTAGAATATGAGAGAATATATGAAAATTTTAGAATGTATTAAAGCGCACAAAAACAACTTTCACTTCCGGTTGTCTTCCAAGTTAAACAACGCACTGTAGAAGGAGATGAGAAGTTTAAAGGAGAATGCAAATGCCCCGACACAGGAGACTTATTCTGAGATATGGAGATTAGAAATGATGTGAACTAAGGCGAGAAATGAAGGGTTTGGCTTGCCAAGGAAGTTTTTTTTTTAGGAAAAATAATTGTGGACCTGGAGCATGTTTGCGAGGACTTGAAAAAGCAAAAGGAACCCTTTTGTATAATGAGGAAGAAAGAAGACAAGACGAAAATTAAGAACTCCATTGTTTTCCCTAACATTTTTTTTTTGGTCCAGATCCCAGCATCCGCTGCTGCCAGCAAAGAAAAAACCACTTCTCCCTATCTCTTCCCTGTTGACTCCTTTTCTTTGAAATCAAGTCATCAGTTCCCTCAATCCATCTCAACCTTCCCTTTGAAAGGAGGCCCTTTAGTGTCAGGGAAAATGGGACCCTTGGGAAGGGGTCAGAGTCCCTTTTGAAATCCCTTCCTCTTCCAGCACTTCCTGCCTCTCCAGCATTCTGTCCATGACCTCTCCCTCCTTAGCAGCGGCCCTCGCTTGCTCCAGCGATTGATAAAATTGACTGGAGCCCTAGAGACACGTCGCTGAAATCGAAGTGACATCTCTATTACAAAGCCCCTTCCAGATTAGATTTATTTGGAATTGGAATCAACCCTCAATTATTGGGGCCTTAAGTGCCAGATTAAACGTGTATTTATATTTATAGTCATTCTTTTCAAAACATTTTCTAAAGGGGGACAGTAATTGAAGTGGGCCTCGACGGCACAGGCTCGACTGTTTCTCGAGCCCTTGGGATGCAGGGCCCATGTCACGGTCCGCAGACCCTTGGTAACATTACCCTCTGGATTTCTTAATGGACAAGCAGAGGGGTTGAAAATAAGTTTCTACGCTGGAAGGACCCTTCAGGATTTCCATTCTTCTTTCTGATTGTCTGGCTGCCTCTTCCCGTGAAGCTACATCTTGTTTTGAATTTCTATCCGGGCAGAAGGGGGCCCTTGGGTCACGGGCTAAGGGCCCATGCTGCCAAGGGTCCCGTAATTCTACTCATGTCGTTCCCTATTTGTTGAAACTCCTGTGGTTTTGGAAAAGAAAGCGGAGTTTGGTGAAATTTAAGGGACGCTAAGGGCCCTTTTCCCCGTCTTCTACTATTTCGTCGTTCTTTGAAGGTGTTTGCCTTACATCAAAAAATTCGTGTCACCATTCTACCAATAAAGCGGAACCTTGAGTACACAAGGGTTGTTTGGGAAATTGGTTGAATGGACCTTCTGCTATCGAGTCGAAGAGTAAATAGAGGGGCCCTTCGCAAAAGGAATTCCTTTTTGACATTATTGTGCTCTCGTCTTGCGTTTCAAAAACGAGGAATTGGTCACGGAGGGCCCTTATTGAGCCTTCTCCAGAGCCTCCAGATCCTATTCCAGAAAAATCTGAGCCGTTCCAGTGGTGGACAGCAGAGTAATTGAACTGAGAATGACAAACGCTGCGCTTCAAGCTCCAATTGATTTTTGGCTCAATTGCGGAATTATTCCTTACAACGAATAGAGCATGTCTGGTAATAAAACATCTTGTTCCTTGCGGCTCTTCCGTGTAGCGAAGCGTATCATAATCGAAGATTAGCCCGGATTGTCCAGTCTCGGGAAATCTCGCCCTTACGCTGGAAGCGCAAGTGACAAAATCCACGAGGTCCTGGAACGGAAGTTAATGAATTGGAAGGGATGAAGGACTAGGAATTATTTTAGGGCCTGGATGAGCCCTTGAACGCTGAAGTAGGGCCTATAGTCTTTGAAGTGAGACACTGAAGTGGGGCGTAAGTGGGACATAAATTAAAGTTTGTCAATGGGTTTTTAGGGAAATGTCCTATTTCTCGCCCTTTAAATGACATCTTTTTTTGTCCTTCATTTTGTGTAAATTCAAATTTTTTTTAGAAAATGATTTTCAAACTTTTAGGAGCACTTGAAGCATTTGGCTTTCATTTTAATGTGTCAGAGTGGCCAACAAATGCAAAACAACCCTGTAGGAATCCCGACGTGTCTCCTTGAGTGCCCCCAGTATGAAAACGAGGAGACACTTGAAAGTGTGTCCATGTTGTCCATTACTTCCAGCACGTCGCCTTCCTCCCCCCAAGTCCCCCGCCCCCAAACTCATTTCAATTAGTTCTTCAGCCTTTTGAAAAGGAGAGTAACGACCATGTTCATCGAGAATTGTGGGTTTGGGGGAGCCCTTGATTCCAACTTTTAGATAGACTCTCCAGACTACGCTGGACAATGTGCTGGACAAGTGGAATCAAACTAACTTTTAATGGCCTCCACGTCAGGAACTTCGACAACATGGGCAATTCAGCTCCCCCTCGTCGCTTCCCTCAGCAGCGCTCTCGTTTTGAAAGCAGGAAAAGGTCCAGCAGAAAAAGTTGCTTCATCAGGCCAAAAAAAAAAGTTGGATTCCTCTCCAGAAAATCCAGTTTTTTTTGTACCCTTAGTACTCCGGCTGCTGTTACTTGAATCACCTTCATTTGAAAGTCTCTTAGTCGCTGGTATGCTGGAAGCTATCAAAGAACGATGCTCTTAAAGCTTTAGACAAAGAGGCCTTGGATAGGGTTCTAAAGTGCCCTGCTGCTCACAACCTTCAAGGGATCCCTTAAAGTTGAAGACATGTTTTAGAAATGAAGACTCCGAGAAGGGTCCCCTGATGTATGAGTCAAATACACTGAAGATTACTTCCGTTTGAATTTATTATGACTTACCTCCAGAGGACGACCAGCTAAGCATCTGTAACTTGTCCAGAACCGTTAAAGTCTCCAAGTTTCCTGGAATTTTGGATAATGCTCCGAACCAAGGGCTCTTTAAAAGAAGATTCATGACGCTGGAATTGCAAAGTTATGTATCCAGCGGTAATGCATACATGGAGCAGGAAACGCAGGGTCGAACTAAAGTGCTTTTCCAGGATTCAGGCCAATGGACGCCGCTCCGAGAATGTCAGGAAGTGGTTACATTCTTCCTCCAATTTCTGCACTACATTACCTCAATTTCGTGCCAAGTCCGCCTTTTAAGGGCTCCCCTGCCCTAATGAGTTTTAGGCCTGTGAAATACCTCCCTAGTGTTTTATGACCTGGGAATGAACAAAGTTTTTGCTTTACTGTAGGCCCTTAAGTACCTCTCCCTTACAGGAGAGGGAAATGAAAATATTTGGCTTCATTTACCCTGGAAAATTAGGCCTAAAAGTTTGGCCTTTTAGGTTAAAATTTTTGATGTGCGCGGCTGAAAACCGTGTAAGGGACGTGAACGGGAGAAAAAAAAGTATTGGAACAGATTTTTACGACCACTTCAAAATCAAAACGCCAGCAACATCCGACGGCGCTTGGAACTTCAGTGTAGCGCTTTCCAGCGTATTCGTCAGGCCAGTGCTGAATGTGGAGATTTAAGGGTCGCCTTGAAGGGTACTTTGAAGGCAGTCGGATGGGATCATTTGTGCCTCGGCCCCACGTTGGTCTCTACTCGAAAGAATGAAAAGGTTTTTGAAAGGCTTCGTACTTGTGCCACATGAAAGGCTTCAAATGCATAAGGACACCGTTCCAGAAACCGTTCAAAAACTGTCGAGCACTGCTGGCTGGTGTTTTATTATGGTTCACTGTCAAAGATTCCCTTTTCACTTCAAAAAGTACTTTTCACTCCCCCTTCCGTCGATAAATTTTAATGTAATAATGGAAAAAGTGGGATTTTTCATCTTCTTCAAATCTATAAAATATGATAAATGAAGGCGGGGGAGACCGAGGCGTTTTCGTATAATAATAATGGTTGTGAAACCAATTTATTGTATCGATCTTTGTACTGTTCACAGGTCCGGAACGTGCACGCAGAGGGCCATATTGCCAAAAAAAAAACCGTGATCTCAAACCACATTTTTAGTGGCTTCAGAATTTTTTTTTCATTTTTTGAAATCTTAGGAAAAGATGTATTAGGCAGCCCTTGATCCATTGTCTTGAGAAATGAAGAGTCGGGACCTGTTTTTTTTCTAGATTGAAATCTCATT